>JASDQU010013273.1:0-26539 GCA_032191745.1 Picea mariana
CAACACAATCCATATACTGATATCATTGGCATTCTCGCACCTCTCGAGTACAAACGGTTCAACCAGGAATACATATTAAGGTGCCTGTAATTCGGTATATCTACAATTTCCATTTCCATTTACTATCGTCATGATGAATAAAGAAGAAAAAGCCGAATGCGACTTGCCAGATGAATTGTGGTGCAGGTGGTTTGATAATAAGAATTGGCGGTGCTCTAAGCCCCGCGCAGACAATTGTAATTACTGCGAACATCATCGCGACATCTTACATGAAAATTACCTGAAAAGGAAGAACAAAAGAGACGGGTATATAAATCTATACCAGTTAGTATTCTCTTTAGGTTCTTTCCAAATSTGAGATATTGTATTAATATTACCGTTATTTTTTCTGCAGGTCGCGGGAATTAGTGATAGGTATAACAAAATAATGTATGAGCAACAAGAACAAGTTAAGGAAACCTAAAATAGCAGAAACCCTAGCTTTGCCCGGTGACATTCTCCTTCTAGATGACCTAACAAATGTTTTGAATAAGGAGACGTGGATAGAACGCCTTACTCCCGCAGAGAGAAGCGAACTTTGTGCATTACTTCCAGACTTGGAAGAACCGGATAAAACGAGTATTGTGGAATCTCTGTTCAATGGGGAGACTTTAAACTTTGGGAATCCGGCGATGAAGTGGGGAGAGAGTGTATGCAAAGGGGAGCAACGTCCAGATGCTTTGCTGCAAAAAGAGGAGGAGTTGAAGCGTTCTCAGTCGCAGTATTACAAAGATCTAAAAACATATCGCGACACTCTCCTAGACAGCCTTGAAGAGCTGAAGCAGCTCTGTGAGTCTTGCAATGGCGAACATGCAAAGATTCAGGAAGAGATCGAGCAATGGAGGGCGAAGAAGTTAAGGGATCAAAGAGCGTAGAGACTCTCCAGATGCTTTGTTCCAAAAAGAGCAGGGGTTGAAGCGTTGTTGCAAAAAGAAGAAGAGAATCACTTCACCACCGAACGGGTTGATATGCAAATTAAAATAATTTCAAGATGACATCTCTTAATGGATTCAATGGTTGCTCATTTCTTTATTTTACTCTAAAATTTTGGGGTTTTCATTGTAAAATGTGTCATATGGTTGGATGGTTTTTTTTTTAATGGATTCAATGGTTGTTAATTTTTTTGTTTTACTCTAAATTTCTTTTTTTCATTGTAAAATGTGTCATATTGTTGGATGGTTTTTTTCGTTTATGGAAGTGGACCTTGGTTCAAAGGTGATGTCAATATCTTCTCCTTCATATTAATTTAGCATTTTGAATTACTTTCATTGTTTTAAGCTAGTAAGACTTCCTAATATCCTAGGAAATTTTGGAATAAAAGTTCAAATTGACTATTAGTGATATTAAGGTAAGTTTATTAGTGTGTGCTAGCTTAACAATAAGGTGTCACCAACTTTTATTGATGCATGAATTTGCATCAATGTTTATTTTAGCAAGGGTTTGTGTAAAGAAATTATGTGAAGAGTATAAGGATGGTAGTTGGTTGTAAGTTGAGGTGATTTTGAGTGATATTAAGATAACTTTATTATCTTGTACCAACTTAAAAATGAGGTACTAATGTATGAATTTGCATTATGTTGATTTGAGATAGGGGGGATCATGCTTGGTGGTGGAGGTTTATTTGGAAATTTAAATTCCCTTTAAATGCGTGGATATTTAAGTGCTTAACTCTAAATAATAAGGCTCTTACTTGGGAAAAGCTACAAAAATGAAGTATACATTGTTCAAGATGGTGCATTTTTGTGCAAGGAATTAAATGAGATTATTGAGTATACGTTATTGTTTTGTTTATATGTAGAGAAAGTGTGGAAGGAAATAAAAATAATGACTAGTATAAGGGAGATATGGGGTGGCAATACAATTGAAAAAGGATTAATACAGGGCCATAATAACTCCATTGAGTTGTTCTTGGGGGAGTTGGTTATCATGGTTCAATCACATAATTTTAAAGGTAGAATGATTCCTATTATTCAATTTGTAGTATAGAGGGTGTACATTTTATATGGATTTCCACATGCTACAAAGATCAAATCCCAAAGGAAGGTATTGAGGGAAAAATTGACAACAGTGGATTCTTATTTCAATGGTGTTTTTCAAGGGGAACCTCGTGTTTTTGGAGATAGCATAGTCATACATCTAGATTCTCATATGTTATATATTTTAAATATAGTTTTATGCTTTAAAGATAGCCAATATAACTACCTAATTGTTGTGATATGATTTTGTGACAAATAAGTCTTTGTAGTCAAGTCCTTTTGGGTTATTGAGGAAGAGGAGAGTGTTTAGTGTAGATTTATTTTAAATGGAAGTGATGGATTTTCCCTTTGCTATATTGTATATCACTAACTTTAGTTTTTTCTCCCTCCTAAGATTAGTTAGTTGCATTCCATATTGCACTTTTCATTGCATGATAGTTTCATTTCATTTATTACACTTGAGCTTATGGATGCTAGACCATAACTAATAGGTTTTCCATTTTAAGAAAGGAATGTGTAATTGCACCCCTTCATAGGGAAAACCTGAGAAATTCACAAGGGAAATTTGTTGATTTCAATAGATTATTTTTTTACACTAGTCTCCTTCACCCATGTTTATAGAGAATTGAATGCAGAAGTATATTTTTGGTCCAAAGAGGGTCCACATCTTGAAAAAAATATTTGGGTCATTATGGTGATTAGAAAGGCTCCATCTAATCTTAAAGTTCTTCATTGATTTTTGATTTTGGACAAACATTAAATGTATTGGAAATCTTTCCTAGCTCCCTTTTATATAAAAAAATTAATCTCATATTTTTCTCTTTTTTTTTGTAAGAACATAATAGGACATTGCTATAATTTGAATAATCTAGGTGAAAATTTCTCTTACAAAAGGTCTTTTATGATATGTATAGATTAGTTATAAGAATAGTCAAATGCCTCAAAAGAGAATTTGCATACTTTTTTTGTGATATTTCTAAATTTTCTTAGGACCATATGGAAAACATACTATTTTTATATCTAATAGATATGTAAAGTAATGAAAATATAATTTGATCTACCAAAAAAACTAAAAGAGCATGAAACAATCATTATTAATGTAAGGGATATCTCAATGCACTAAGGTAACAAAAAATATCTCAATGCTCTAATATGAAAGATGCATCTCCTAACTCACAAAACAATGTAGTTCTTCTCCAAGGGAAGTATTGGAAATGAGTATTGAAGAATTAGTGAGATTATTGTTTTTATTTATTATTATTATTTTTTCCCACTTTTACTCACTCACTTTGTTTCATTTAGTGTATTAAAATTAAATTCATTACATTATACATCTGATCTAGAGTGGGCTTCCATTTCTAGGTTGCATAAATTTTGATTAATTTTAATGATGCTATGGTATGCCTGGCTAATACTAGGTATGCTTGGTATACTTGGTTATTACTCAGTATATTTGGGTAGGTGAGCTCATTTGATCCAATATTTCAATTTGTTAATTTCAAGTACTTTAAGTTACACATGACATTCATAATGGATTTTAATTTGTAACTTGGGCAGCATATAATTAATTTGTAAGTTGAGTTGGTGAATAATTATTACAAGGTAATATTGGTTATAGGGATATATCTTGAAGAGTGAGATAACTTACTAAATATCCTTAGAAATGATATTGTGTGGGATTCCATATTGCACTTTTCATTGCATGATAGTTTCATTTTATTTATTACACTTGATCTTATGGATCCTAGACCATAACTAGTAGGTTTTTAATTTTAACAAAGGAAGGTGTAATTGGGCCCTTTCATAGGGTAAACCCGATAAGTTGAGAAGGGATGTTTGTTGATGTGATTATATCATAGTTTTTACACTAGTCTCCTTTACCCATGTTTATAGATAATTGAATGTGGAAGTAAATTTTTGGTCCAAAGAGGGTCATGATCTTGCAACTAATATTTGGTTCATTAGGGTGATAAAATGGCTCCATCCAATCTAAAAATTCTTCATCAATTCTGGACAAAGGTTAAATGTATTGGAAATCTTTCCTAGCTCTTTTTGATAAAAAAAATTAACATCATTTTTCTTGTTTTTATTTTGTAAGAACATAATAGGGCAGTGCTTTAATTTGTGTCATCTAGGTGTAAATTTATCTTAGAAATTTCTCTCATTGTATTTACTTCACTATTATAATATAGTATACAAGATCCTGCAACATCCAAAATACCTAATTCATTGACCTAGATTCAATTACAACCTAAATTCCTTAATTGGAATTAGAAAACCATGGGTTGGAAAACCGTGTACCAAAACCGCCAAAAAAAAATTCTCGGGGACTCCACACCCTTGTGACCCCCCTGCCGCTATGCCCAGTGCAACATAATAACACATGGGGATAATCGTGGAGAGAACAAAACACAAACCTCTGCCAGCTCCACAACCAACACACTTTGTCATTGCTAGCTCATTTATTTAATCATAATATTTAATACCAATGTTTGAGCATCATACATTAAGTGTCAATTGAATACAAACACTAACAATAGCAATATTTTTAAACAAACGAGTTAATCTTCCATAGGAAATGCCAATAATCATCATCTTTGTTATTCGATATACACTAGAAATGATCATTGAACTATTCAACCAATATTTATCACCACATTAATCATAAATAATTCCCATATGTGATACAATGCAAAATATTGACATAAATCAAGACATCCATTATCATATCAGTGTTGAATCTCCTTCCAATTCATTAATATCAACATCAATTAGTATGTGCATCCACCATTCCAATAATCAAATATCATTAGGATCATCAAGTTAAATCATCAATGTCATCAACATTATCAACCTCATAAGATGTCCAATCAATATCATCATATCATCAAATATCATCAATACCATCAACATTGTCAAATCATGGTTAAATTAATATCATGATCAAATGAAGTATCCTCAATTGAAAAAATCAAATAACATTAAAAAATTGAAGTCACCAACAAATCACTATTTGATCATTAGTATCATAAATATGATAAGTTATGGAATTAAATCATTTTACATTACCAATATTACCATCACCTTCAAATCATCAATATTGTCAACATCATCATAATAATTAATATCACAAAAGCATCAATACCATCAAGAGCTTTAGTAAGATAAAATCATTAATAACATCAAAGCATTAAGAACATCAACACAAAATCAATAATATCATCAAGGGAATTAATATCACCAAACACATCAATAGAATCGACTAAATCATTAATATCATTAAGAGCATGGATATCATCAAAAAAATCAATATCTCTAAATGCATCAATATCATCTAAATGCATCAATATCATCAAGAACGCCAATAACATTGAATCAACATCATTAACATTATCAAATCATCATTGTGTATAACTAGCTCTATGACACTAATAAGAAATGAGCAACATTAAGGTTATGATCCTATCAATGTTATTATGATCATGTCGTTCATCCATTTGAGGTGGCTCCTCTTAAGCTAGGAATAACACATTAACCAAGGAACACCATAACCTCAAGCAAAGGGAAAGAAGGTGAGCCATGAGTTGCAAATAAGGCAAGTTAATTTTCCATGTCAAGTAATTGTACATGTGAATATACCATCTCAATCATTTGTGCATATACATAAGATTTGTGTTTTATGGTAATTAAGGTAGGAATAATAATAGTTACGAGCTAACATGAAATTCAATGCTTTATCTCGATATAACACATAAATTGTAACAAGAGCTTTTCTATGTCTCTTAATCATTTCAATGGCTAGCAACTTGAGGAGAAGAAAGGGTTCACTACATTACATGACTGGAAGAGATTGTGTAACTTTTCATCCATTACTATTCGTTAATTTAATTCCCATAAGCCAGGTATCCATATTTACAAACTTAACCTTGCTACACAACAGTAAAATTTTGAATAACAATATTATGGGAAGCTGTGCTTTCATGCTTTCCATCCGGGTTCAAATCCTCAATGAAGCATGGCCCGTTGTGATAAGGTTGGAAGGATAGATGCCTCCCTCGTGGGTGTCTTGATCCTTGATAAGCCATAAGTTTCCTTCTAGGCATTTTCTTGTGAGATGTTTCCACTAGCCTAGGATTTATAGTGGCAACCAACTGAATTTGAACTTGGGCCTTGCCTAGGTAATCCTGGCGAGTTACCGATTCCCATAGATCTAAAAAAAACAACATTATCTATCTTTTGTTAATTGAAAAAATTTAAGATACTATGACTCCATTTACTTATTATTCTAAATCTATGAAAAGCATAAGAACATCATATTATTCAAAGGTTTGAGTATTGAAGCTCATTAAAACTTAATAAGGATACCTAACTTACTTACCATAGGAATATCCAAATTTATATAATTCACGTAAACATAGCGATATCATCTAGCACTATGTGTTATTACTAACCCTTATGCGAACAATATACTTTGTGTGTGGATGTATGCACTACTCTACAACTACCAGAATAATAATTAATGATTTTCTCTTTTGTCTAGCTATTCAATCTAATTAGGTACACTGAAATAAGGGGAAAAAATAGAAATTATATGATTAATTTTTTTTAAAGATGGAAACCTACAACATTTATTTTCATAGTAAGTTGACTTAAATGATGAAGACATAATAATAACGTCTAGAATTAAGTGTTATCGTATTATTGTTAGAGGTTATAATTTCATATGCGGTTGCATCTTCCTCTCTCTCTCACCCACACACACATACACATAACTTTATCTTGTGTGTGTGTTGTGTAACAATGGTTATGTGTACATCGGCACTGAAAAAAACACACACTTGGTTTCATGTGTGCGATACATAAGGCATGTTCTTATAAACATTTTTTTTCATTATATGTTACAATGTTTACAACATAAGGTCATATGTGTGATATGTATATGTATTTAGACATATACATATACATGATTAATTAAACCGCTAATTATATGTAATTAGTCATGTTAATTATTTCCAAAGCATGGAATATAAATATTGTAATTGTATTTCCTTTGATTGAAATGCCAACAAGTTGATTGTGGGATGAAGCCTTAAAAGTACTGTACATGATACCACTAGAGGAAGAATGAGGGAACCTGTTGAGGGGGGGCACTCATTATGCTAAAATAACCGAAACCTCCATGTTGATACATTAATTTGGAAATATTTAGATTATTTCCCTTAGCCCTGATTTCAAGACAAGTTAGTTAATGGGAAAGGGTTGTTAATTGAACACCAAGCCACTCCCATGAATATAGGTATGGGAAATCTGGTTAGGACAACAAAAGTTTCTAACCATAGGTACAACAAGGTACCAATTATGAAGTTCAGATTGACCCCTCGATTTCCTTCTGAAATAAGGAAGAGGACAAGTTGAGATCCTTCCTAGGTGGGGCATGCAAGAAAAGATTGCACGAGGGAAAACAACAAGGGGGAGAGACAGACCAAATCAAAGTTTAGGGCATGAGAATCCAAGAGAGATTCCTTGGTGGTATCATGGCTTGGCATGGGGGTGGCTTGTTGCTGAAGTGACTAAGAATGAAGAGCCTATGGTTGGGTGGAAAGGAAAACACATGCAATTAGCTGGCTATTTAATCTTTTTGTTGAATAGATAAGTATTATTGTTATTTTCCCCATTTCATATTAACAACAAGGATAGATTTTTTATTTTTCATGTAATTAATGTGACTGGATGACTAAATTTATGTAGTGCATTCCTAAGTTTTCATTCATGTTACTAGGATGATTGTTAATTTTATAGGAAAATCCTTGCACTTGATTGAATGTGGAAATTATGTGAATTGTACAGGTCTTGTACATCTGAACAGATCAACATTATGATTGGTTCTAGAGGGTAGAATACCCTGTATTGGTTGATGGGTGCAATTTCGTGATAATTGGACCATAATCTGTAATGAGAATGAATGGTTGTGTATTATTGTTCCTGTGTTCATAGTAGTAGATTGTTGTAATGGGCTACATGTGAAAGGTCATTGGACTACTAAGTCCAGGAATGAAACTTAACCATTCAAACCCCTATGTTTCCCTTATCCATTGAAATGGAAGGCTTGTGGGATGTAAGATCCTTAACCGAGATTTGAGGTATGGATTCCTTAGTCAATTTAAGAGTGAAATCCAAAGTCAAGAAGGCCTAGTAAAACCCCTGTGATAAACCTAAAGAGGTCTCAGAATGATTAAGTCTAAGATCAGACTATTTTCCTAAAGGAGAACCTGAGTTCAACCGGGATGATTTGCATCCATTGGATTGGTGTGGCGAGTAGATCTGGACCATTGATTAGATGGGGTTCTCATCGAAGAGATCAAGGGATAGATTGTAATAGGAATCTGATGATGGAAGTACTGATTCAATAATGCTTTTTGATCCGTTGGAACATGGCTATGGTGGATTTTGGATCATTGGATCCAGTTGATAGTCTATTGGTGTAAGAATAGTTAGAGTTTTTGGAAAGGAGGTTATAAGAGGGAGTTTGATGATAGGGGATCTGATGACTATAGATCTCACATAGGCTGTTGTGGGATCACAATCGTCAGATATCGTGAGGGTCGCCCCTAGGAAGAGAACTTTACTACCTTGTCTAGTGATTGGTTGGGAATATCAAGGCATACTACATCCACCGTGTCAAATTAAAAAGGTCTGTTTGACTTTTTGGAGCATGTGTGATCAGAGTGGTTTACTTGGATTAGTAAATGAAGTCAAAGCAGTGACACTCTGATAAGGATGAGTTTCGAGAGAAAAGGTGAACCATTGATTTGTCGGAGGCTGAGTGATGAATCTCAATGATTGAGGTCAGATGGGGGGAACATGGTTGCAACCCTTGGTTCCATGCATTATCATATAAAAGAGAAAATATAGAAGATAAATTCAACATGACATGTCATGGAAACATGGAAGCCAACATGTCCTAGATGATGACAGGTGTCGGTGCCTGGTTTGTCAAGAGGATGAGGATGAACCCCTATTTGGCTTAGAACTTTGGATGGTCACCCTTAATTGTTTATATTCATATCTGGGGAGGATATATCTCCACCTCTGATCAGACGACATTGCTATCAGGATGACAGTACGTGACGTTGATAGGGGACCCGATCAAGGAGGCTTTGAGAGGATATATGGATCGTAGATCAATGAGAGGGAAATAATTAATCCTAGTCATTAATAGGTGCATAGTTTAACCAATATAAGAGGCTTTGAAAACCTTAACCCTTGTGTAGGTAAAGACTCGGATGTGATCGGGGCCATTGTTTATTCGAATCCAAGAATCGTTAGATCCAATGAAGGGAGTTCTATTGGAGTGGTTCAAGTCACTAGAACATGTGAACTTCAATGAGAGGGACTCTGAGGATGAATGAGTTTCATTGATCATAAATATGGCTAGATTTAGTCTTAGATGAAGACATTGTGGGTCCCATAATAAGCCAAGCTAAGGAATAGTGTGGAATGGTCGATAACCTCCAAGGAAGTGGAGACTCCAAAGTAATAAAATTCGTTGATATCCAACCCCGAGGATCACTCGATCTGTCAAAGTACACAGGGTTGTTTATGTTCATCGGAGTGGAACATGACTCTAGGGAGGGAGTACTCTGACACGAGGAACTTCGAGAATTATGAATATTTATTGATCAGAGGAAAGACATGATGAAATGACAGTTGTAGAATTTTCATGGACCCCACCTAATTACTTGCAAGAAAATAGAGAGGCAGGTGCTAACCTTCGAGCAAGTTAGAGGCATCGACATGAATGGGTTTGTTGGCTCTAGAGACTGGGGTTCATTGGATCTACGGAGACGAACCACTAAGGGATACCCCATTGGAGTGGTTGTCAAGATGAGTAACCAGGTACTCTAAAGAGTACCAATTTGAAACGCTGCAATATCAAGAGTTGGTGCAAGATGAGCATTTGAGGCCCTGATAAGCCAGGGGTCGATGGGCTAGGTGGAAGGTGCCATGTCAAATGGAAACATGTGATGTGGATCCAAGTGGGTGCCACGTGGGAATGAAGAGAATTATGGTTAAAGAAGGCCTTGGAACTTTAAAAGGGATGTAACTTCTGATACATGACTTAGATTTGAGCCTAATTGTAGTCATTTGATAGATCTTAATGAGAGGAAGATGATTGTGCCCTCGAGAAGAGGCCTCGCTGTGACTAAGGAAAAGATAAATTTTAACACCCCATCCCTTAAAAGGTACTTGAGGGGGTTGGATGTCTTAGAAAGTGGTATTAGAGCAGAGTTTAAACACTAGGCCTGGATGGGCCAAAAAACAATCATAATATTGGTACACCAAAGATAAGATGAGCATGTTGAAAAGTGTTTTTTTCCTTAAAGGTTTTTCTGCTATCTGCACTAGCTCCTTAAGGAGAAGGATTGCAGATCAAAATTTTTGTTTTAGAATTTCTTACAGTAGAAAAAAAATTACATGTTGATTTGTAGCAAAAGAAGCATATTGTTGCATTGTTGGAATAATAGCTACTCCTATAGGAGTTGGAATATTATGAAAAACATTAATGGCTAAAAATGTAAGAATCATGTTTAGAGTTTATTAAGTCTAGAGAATGAATAATCTGGAGGGTTATAATAATTTCTAAAGTTGCCTATAAGTATGGGTTGATGGATCCCTTAGCAATTGAAATTTCTACCTAAATAAAAATATTAAACTATGTTTAGAGGACTAATGGAAACTTCTAAGGTTTGTTTGTTTGACCTATAATGAATGAAACTTGTTGATGAGATAATATATTAAAACAAAGTAAATAAGGAGTCCTTTTTGACTGATGCTAGTCCCCATAAAAGAGGTAGAGTAATATGGGCATTGAGAAAGCTTATGAGCTCATGGTTGTATTAAAGGCAAATATGCACCTATTAACCTAAAGACATGCCTATGCATATGAATGCAAGAGGAATACACGTGGAATACATCTTCACTTTAGGCATGGGTAAAATGCTTGGTGCAAAAGGATATGTTGAATGCATATGGAAAAGATTGAGCATTCATGTAACATGCATATATAATTATTATAGTATGTTATTAGATGAAAAATGTGGTGTTGTCTTAGATTATATGGTTAGTGATGATCTGATTATAGGAACATAAGTAAAATGCTAATGATGTTGATTGCATACTACCTTATGAGGATAAGGTAGAATGTTCAATGAAATGTTGATCTCGAATATGGTAAAGAAAATTATTTGGAAATTTTAGATGACCAATGGGTTAGATTATTATCTAGAGGTGGATGATAGCCATGTGAGTATGGCTTAGTATACTCACGTAGTAGTGAGAGGAAATATGGAAAAGGATTTCCTTGGTAAAGTTCTGTTGACCAAGAATGGTTTGAGGCATGAAGAGAGACTAGAATTATTATCTTGTTTCCTTAGGTAATGTCTTAATTACCTAGTTAGTGTTTTCTGAATTGTAGAATGCTTTTGTAGGAAAAGAGAAAAAGTTTGTTTCTTGTTGGTTGCTATCATGTAAAGAGGGAAACATAATTATGATTTAGTGGTGAGATTGGTTATGTAAATGAATGAAGGCTCTCATAAAATAGGATAGTGTTAAATAAATGTGAACTAATGATGTAAAAATGTGCAAGTGATGCACACACACACACACACACATGCTTAAATGGCATGGTGGGACTGTCTGAAAGAGTAGAATATGAGGCAAGATTTATACTTTCTAGGTTTGATAAATGCCATGGATGCATGCTTGGCCTATGTTGAAGTGTCTATTTTTTCTTCATTGAATGCTAGCTTGAAGGGGGGGTTGTATGCCACTCTTCAGAGAAGTTATTGTAAATCATTGAAATAATAAATGAGAAGGAATGTTCTGTTGTCATGATAGAAGAAAACCTTACTATGGCTTTGAAGATTGCATGAGAATGATTATGAACAATCATGAGTTAAATAAATTTAACTAAATGAGCATGTGAAATTGTAAAGAGTGTCTGGAATACACACACCTTCTCTACTGATGCATGTGGTTAAGTGCATGAAAGCACAATGTGAATGCAAGATGATAAAAGAGAAGCACATGTTTGAATGTATAAGAATGCATTCCTATATTCTTTACATAATATTGCATAAATATTTGAAATGATAAAGCTGATACTAACTCATGGGTTGAGATCATTTCAGGTGATGATGAAAATGCAACGAGGAAGTTACATGTTGAGACAATTCCAAGTGAAAGAAATGGCATGAAGACTCTTTTATAAGAATAGAGCCATAAACTTGATAATGAATGGACAAGTAATAAGTGGGTTGCAAATCCTATTTGTATAAGAATCCTCGATTGCATTTAAAAGATAATGCATGCATATGGGACATGTAAATGGATGTTGACCAATATGATTCCTATTTCATAAATGCACAAAGTACATTGGTTCATGATTAATTTGTGAACTAAAATCTTGTTGTTGTATCATGTTCATTTATACAAGGAAAGTAAAGATGAAACTTGGATAAAACTGCTCAAGCAACAGAGCAGGCAAATTCCAAGAGGGACAAGTTGCTTAAGCAAAGGAGGAGGAAAGGATGAATGCTTTCCTTAATCCAAAAAATCTAATTTGCTTAATAGAGTTATAAACCCTAAAAATAATAGATGTTAAATAAAATGAAAACAAACACATGAATATGAATATGTTTAAAGGAATGACCTTGGTTAAAAKCCATGGTATACAAGGTAGTGAAGCCTTGGAAATAGTTTAGTTGAGATGAAAATTCCAACCTGTGTATAGGGAGTTGGAAAAAAGGAACAGTCCCTTAGCTSCTCTCTTGATACTTATAGTGTTTCTCTAGGATGGCAAAACTGATTTACTACTATGTGTGGACAATTCTAGCATGAGAATGTTGACAATTGTATGATTATAGATACAACATAAATGTTAATTATGTTTGCACTCATAAAAAAATTGAGACGAACATGATAGAGTGCATATGGATATGATGGATCATATCTGGGAATGTTTTACTGATTTAAATATTATGATACATGCATTTTTATTTAATATGATAACTGATATAATTGTGAATGCGATGATGCATGATATGTGTAGGAAAGCATTGGATTTGTTGAGGAAGGACAACTGCCAATAGTAGAAAACATCAGGTAGAGGATAAAGGTTGCCAATAGAAAAGATTAATGAAGGGACTTTAGGAGTCCCCATGAAGCACCAATCATGAGGTAATATTAGAGAGAGTGCTAGTGGCCACAACAAGTATAAATATTTCATTCCCACTTCCACTACACCTCGGCGATCATTGCCTCAACAATGGACTCCTTACCAGGGACCACAACATCAGTGACAACGTCGACCGTAGCAGCAACAGTTTAGGCTTGTTCAGTGGAACAGACTAGAATTCTAGGCTGATGGTTCATTGGCTTCTACTTCAGGTACTAGGAGTACTAGACCGAAGAAGGGGTGTTGGACTTGTGGGAAGCCACACTACCAGCGTGACTACCTAGTGGAGAGGACTAGAGAAAATGGGTCATTCAGACCCACTACCATGGGAGATTTGGGCAAGGCCCGTCGGATTCATGTAGTGGTGAATAACTGTCAGGTAGAGCACCATTCGATTGTTCTCGAGATGTCACGTACTGTCACTAACTAGACCCTTAGTATTTTGATAGATCCTGGTGCTACAAAGAGTTTCATTTCTAGTGCAACACTAAAAAGGATTAAGGTAAAGGCAGTCGAACATGATGAGTTTATCTTTGTAGAGATGGCTTCCAGAGCCAAACAGAAGGTTGGAGGAAAGGTTATGGGTTTTTCCCTTAACCCGAGAGAGTTTATCACCAAGGCCAACCTGTACGTCATGATATTAGGATCTTATGACATCATGATCGGTATGGAGATGTTGGAACTGCATGAGGCAATAATCAACTGTAAGAAGAAACAATTGATATTGGTCGATGGTGAGGGACAGAGACACGTGATTGTAGGTCGGAACTAGAGAGTTTCCCTAAGGTTCATCTCTTCCTTGTGACTATGAAAGAGCATGCGCAAGGGGCTAAGCTTTATGCGATGCTTGCATTGAATGAAAAGGGAGTAGCGGAAGGTATAGAACACCTTTCGGTGGTGAGAGAGTTTGTGGACGTCTTCCCAGAGGAGCTACCTGGAATACCATTGGAGAGGGAATTGGAGTTTACCATAGACCTAAAACTGGGGACTGAACCGGTAGGAAGAATGCCTTATTGAATGTCGACCCCAGATTTACAAGATTTGAGGATGCAACTGAAGGAGTTGTTGGACCTAGGACTTATATGTCCAAGTGTGTCACCGTGGTGTGTGCCTGTTATTTTCATTCGAAAGAAAGATGGGTCATGGAGACTCTACATTGACTACCGTTAGTTGAACAAGGCAATGATCTAGAATCAATATCCATTGCCTAGGATCGATAATCCATTTGATCAGATGAAAGACATGATGGTGCTTTCAAAGATTGACTTGATATCAGGGTATCACCAGTTACAGATCAAGGAGGATGACGTCCCTAAGACCACTTTTAAGACGAGGTTTTGACATTACAAGTTTACTATTTTACCATTTGGACTGACAAATGCCCCAAGGGTATTTATGAGTTTAATGAATGGGGTGTTCCACTAGTACTTGGACAATTTCGTCCAAGTATTCATTGATGATATTTTTATTTACTCTTGAACGATGGAGGAGAATGAAGAGCACTTGCGCTTGGTACTATAGTGTCTACGAGAGAACAAATTGTATGGAAAATTTTCTAAATGCTCATTTTACCAATCCAATATTCACTACTTAGGGAATGTCATCTTCGAAGAAGGTATCGTCATGGATCCAACAAATTTTGAGGATATTATGAAATGGCCTATGCCGACAAATGTCCCGAAAGTGTGTAGCTTCATGGGTTTAGTAGGATACTATCGACAGTTCGACGAGGGATTTTCGAAGATAGCAAATCCGATTACGAAATTATAGAAGAAGAACAAGAAGTTTGTTTGGACCGAGAAATGCATGGAGTCATTTCAGAGGCTCAAGGAGCTATTGACAACAACACCGATACTAAAGGTCCCTAACATGGATGCAAACTTCTTGGTGTGGACCGACGCATCCAAGGAAGGCTTAGGTGAAGTCTTGATGCAAGACGGTCAGGTGATTGCTTACGTTTCAAGGAAGTTGAGAAGGCATGAGGAGAACCATGCAACACATCATTTGGAGTTGTTATCAATTTTTTATTCCTTGAAGGGTTGGAGACACTACCTTGTTGGACAAAAATTTGAGCTAAAAACGAACCACTGTGGACTACAACACATCTTTACGCAAAGTGACTTGAACATGCGAAAATGGTGTTGGTTAGAACTTCTTAGTGAGTACGACTTTGATATTACTTACATAAAAGGCACAGTGAACTGAGTGCCAGATGAGTTGAGTCGGAGACCACACATATTTTCGGTGTTGCCTCTTCAAACGAATCTACGTGAAAAGATTCTAACTTTACAACGTGATGATGACTGGTACAAAGAGGTCAAGGATTTTATCGGGCAAAACATAATGATGGTACCAACATTTGAAGGATTTATGTTTGACAACGATGGATTATTAAGGTTTAAAAATTGGATTTACATACCACCGAATGACGAGTTGAGGAGTTTGATCCTAAACGAGGCTCACAGAGCAGCGTACATGGCTCACCCAGGAGTCATGAAGATGAGGGCGGGCCTTAAACCCTTATTCTTATGGAAATGAATGAAGGAGGACATAGTGAGATATGTGGCCAGATGTCTAGAATGTCAGCTGGTAAAGGATGAACATATTCATCCAGCAGGATTACTACAACCACATGCTTTTTCGAAATCAAAATGGGAGATCATTTCGATGGATTTAATTGTTGCATTAACATTGACGGAAAAGAGACATGACCTGATTTTGTGGTAGTCGACACTCTG
The DNA here is from genome assembly GCA_032191745.1 of Picea mariana. Lineage (NCBI taxonomy): Eukaryota > Viridiplantae > Streptophyta > Pinopsida > Pinales > Pinaceae > Picea > Picea mariana. Next base: position 15,990 of record JASDQU010013273.1, read on the forward strand.
ACGAAGATTTCTCATTTTATTCCTATGTGTATGATGTATCAGACACTTGACTTAGCTAGATATTTTATCAGCGAGATTGTGTGGATGCACGACTTGCCTTGAGGATTATATCCCATCGAGGATCATTGTTTACTAGATGATTTTGTACTATTTTCGAAGAGGCCTTGGGAACCCAACTTAACTTTAGTAATGCGTATCACCCAAACAAAAAAGGGTAGACCAAACGAGCAAACCAAATATTGGAGGACAAGTTTCATATGTATGTTAAGGACCAACATAGGCGTTGGGAATATTTCTTTCCACTGGTAAATTTTTTTTATAACGATAGTTATCAAAGCACCATTAATATGGTTCCTTTCAAGTTTATTTATGGGCGACCATGTCAGATGCCTTGAGTTGGGATCAGCTTGAGGATAGGGTCCTGGTGGGACTAGAAGCAATCCAAGAAAAGGAAGATAAAATGAAAATGATAAGACAAAGGATCAAAGAAGCGCAGGATCAACGAAAGAGTTATGTTGATGCGCATCGTGTCGATCGTAGTTACAAAGTTAGCAATAGAGTCTTCTTGTAGGTAAAATCGAATAAGATTTCGATCAAGTTTGGAAAGGGAGCTAAAATATCTCATAGGTTCATGGGAGCTTTCGAGATTGTGGAAAAGAAGGGGCCCATGGCCTATCAACTATCCTTGCCTGATTCTTTGAGGTGTATGCATGATGTCTTTCACTTCTCTATATGAGACATTATGTTAGTGATCCTCCACATGTTTTGAATTGAGTACCTTCCAGGTATCGGATGAGGGTTCACTCATGGCTGAGATAATCTGCATCCTATACCATCGTATTCGATAGCTACGACGTCGAATCGTAGATTAGGTCAAGCTCCAGTGGGACAACTATAGTCCACACCTGATGACCTGGGAGGACACATATGATATGCGTCAGCAGTTTCCTTTTTGTTGACTGATAAACTTATGATACTATGGTACACTTTATTTTGACATTTATTACTATGAAAATTCGGGACAAAGTTTAAGCCAAGAGGGGGTGTATGTAACATCCCACTCTTGCATGCACTAAGGGAACTTATTCTTTGAGGACACTTTCTTGCAAGTGATCCGTATTATTATACTATTGGGCGTTTGATTATGATTATGAGGCATTATGGATATGATGACATGTTCTTTTGATGTTTTGACATAGACAGGTGCTATTGACTCAATTCTCCTGAGTGTGTAGGATTTGGACCTCGAGAATGATCAGGCATTAATGAAACTCTTGGAATCCAGATCGAGTCAGGGAGTGGACTATTGGGGTTTGATTGTTGTATATATGACATATGTGCATATGGTTAGATGTTAATATTATGGATTTTATTTCTGACATGATTCATTGATGATGTAGGCCGACGATAGCTTTATGACCAGACTCACATGTAGAGTAAAGGGGTCACGCACGATAACCAAAGATGTTGAGGGAGAGGTGTGGACAACAACCTACTAGCACTCCCGTTGTGTCTCGAACTGTAGGTTAACGATTCCCTAGTTCGAGAAGACCCACGATGCCATGAGGGGAGATTGTGACAGTCACTCATGATGATTCCAAGGGCCATACAATAAGGCAGGGGCCTTATTCCTTAGAGGCCCTTAGTCTCCCATAAGATCACCTAGAAGAGTACTGACTCCAAGGGATTTTGATGTCTACCAAGTCAGTCAAGAGGCGAGTGGCACCCTTGGAGCACGTAGTGCATCCTGAAGGGCATGTCATGCAAGGGAAACAAAATGAGGCTAGTGGCACCCTTGGAGCACCTAGTGTGTCCTACAGGGAACGTCGCATTGTTAACTAATAAGTGAATAAACCTAGATGGCCTTAGAATGAATAATGTGATAAGAAATGTTTAAAAACAATTTCGCTAATAAAATGTCACCCAGCCTAGGAAAATAAAATCTAGGTCTAAGTGATACTTTTGGTAAAAAAATAAAAATAAAAATAATAATACTAATAATCATCGTTAAACATGTGACAAGAAGGGGGTAAGAAATTCAATTAATTTATAAAAAATCAAATTACTTTGGGGGATTAAATTTTTAAAAAAGGGGAAATAATTGTTTTGTTACATATGCTAATTAAAAATTTATTAATTAAAAAGAAAAAGGGGAAAAAGGTAATTTTCTACACTTGCTAATTGGAGTTTTAGATAAAATGAGAAAGGAGGGTAACTTAAAATAATTAGGAAACTAAGGGAAAAAGGGGGAAACATAAAGAGAAATGGAAACATAAGGAAAAAGAAGAATGGCTAACTTAGCAAGGAATCTTGCCTTTAAGAACTTTCTAAATTGAAATCAACTAGTAAATTGGTAAGGGGGTAAGTCATTAAAATGTGTAAGGGAATATGGGGAGACCTAGGAGTGATTCTAGGAATTCTTTTAGGTGGGTGAGGGAAATAGGAGTAATTAAATAATTGATGAAATTAATTTATGGTGCAACGAAGGGGATGGGTGACACATGTACGGGGAGGATTTTTTCTGAATTAAATTATTGAACAATAAATTAAATGGGAAATTGGGAAAGAAATGACTTAGAAACTATATATAAAGGAGGGAGGAGGAGGAGGATGGATCTCTTCTTTTATGTGTAATGTTACACTTCATAATTTTTTACTTGAGTGACTTATCTTGTGGGAGTTGGGATACCCAACTCGGTGAGGAATGGTACCTCGGCCTTGCGAGGTGAGCTGGGAGCTAGTTGTTCTCTAGATTGGTGTGCGTGGGACCTTTGCAGATCAGGGGGCTAAGGGGAAAGAAGAGTACCCCTAGCCTTGGATGGGAGGTATCGGTGAAGTCTCATCGATCAACAAGAAATATCTACACAGAGCACGTGGGACAATGACTCGGAGTTGTCACCTTGGGCTACAGTATGCAGGATTTTATTTTGCATGGTAGATTACCATTGATATTGCACTTTCATTTATGTACTATTATTGTGTAAAGAAAAGTGTTTACTTAGCATTTTTAACCAGGAACTCAAAATCGTCATGGCTTTATGGTCACTTCCTGAATTGATTCCCCTGGCTCGATCTTTGATTGTTGTGACTGTCTTGTTGGTTTTATTGATTTTTATAAAACCTTGGTGCTTTGTCTTCATCCTCATCCCTAGATCATCAGTCCATGTCTGAGCAGTCATTCAGGAGTCGGATAGACGGTCGTCACTTCGGTGTTAATAGACCTATAGATCCTAATGCCCTATTTTTCTGTGCGTGGATGATGAGTGAAGGATGTCTTTTCCCAACTGTCTGCCCCTGTCTATTGTTCTTGGTTGAGTGATTGTCTTGCACCTTGTTGTGATTGACTACCTTTGCATTTTTTTATCTTTCTCTCAGTGAATTGCTTATTATTTCTATAGCGGGAAAAACCCTCTATGGACTACACCAGGGTTCTAAATTGTAGGCAGAGCTAACTGTCTAAAGTCTCCTACTTTTTATCAACTATCCCGACATTACCCCACAATCATACATAGAAGACAAAGTATATGGATCCAATAGTCATACCTTAAACTCCACGCCCGGTTTCGATCCCTTTGCGCTTGGTTGTTTCCCGACTACAAGTCTCCTCCCAAGGATGACCTCCATTCACCAAAAGACAAACAAGAAAATACAAGCATGCATTCTATATATGGATTAGTGGTTTAGACATAATAATCAAGAAATGTAAACAAATCATAATGATTTAAGACGTCATTTGGCGGGACGGAAAAAGTACTTCTTTATATTAATCTCACAAAAGTCGTTTACAATATGAGACCAACACTACTCCTCAAACTTGGTCTTGGGTTCCTCTTCACCATGCACCAACTGCCTCCATGTGTTCTTCTCCTCTTCAGTTCTATCTAGGGAAAAGGAAAGGATTTKCAAAGGAGGAAGAAGGAATTCTGGATCAAACTCACAATGTGGTTCCAAAATATTGSGGCAAAGGGGGAATATTGAAATGGGCAGAGTTTCTATTCTCTCATGCTTCTTCTTAGAATGGGGCCCCAACACATTATTTTATAGGCCAAAAGAGATAGTAACGGTTGGGGTGACTGGCTATGGGTGGTCAAACGATTAAGTAACGGCCCAAAAACCCGTATCCATATTCAATTTTCATTTTTTGCAATTTTTGGTGAGTGTACGTGAGATGTAGTGGTTCATCAAGTGTGTGTATTCGGGCAATAGTGGTGTAGGGAACGTACACCTTCAAAACAATTGTTTTTAGAAGAGTTGTTCAGTGATGGCTTGGAAAAGATAACAAGTAAGATGACATGATGCTAGGTATGCATGTCTGGTGCAGTTTAGGGTTATAGTATCCATCTTCAAGAAGCCAAAGATGCGTGATGGCTAGAGGTGAGATCTTCAGAGCTCGAGCAACAACTTCAAAATCTTCAAAACTTGGGTAGGAGTGTAATATTAGTGTACGAATTCACTACCCAGAGGTCTTCAATAGCTCGTCGGGAACAGACAAGAGGATCTCGATGATCAGGCAGAGAACTTCATTGATTTTGAGCAAGGACTTGATGGGAATTTCGAGGTGGTCGGGCATGAGGACAAGAGACAAACTGTAGAAGGGTCGACCCAAGTTTAGTATAATTCCCTTGGATGAAAGCACGACAAAAGATGAGACTCAAGTAGCATGGCATTGACAAAATTCACGATGCAGGAGGTAACGCGAACTCTCCAAATGTTTCGAAGGATAACCAAATGTAGGAGGACACAAATCTATGTAGCGAGAACAACTTCCTAAGGTCATATTGAATCCTAGGGCTTGTCGAACAAACAAAAGGATGTGATTTATCCAAGGGAGACTCATTGTGTTGTTAATAAAAAGAAAATAATTTTCCCTTCCTCTTTTTGGGGTATATTTGATTTTTTTGTCTTTTTCAATAATTTTGGGAAGCTTGAAAAAGAATAAAAGAATGTTATGTTACAAAGGAGGATTGTGTGTCACAGACATTCTAGTTCCAAGTGCAAGGAACACATTAATGCTCAAAGAAAGGGGACATATGCAGGAAAAAGAAACTCGGGAAAAATCCTCCATGGGTCAAGGTTTCAAGACATAGAGGCAAAGTGCTACAAGGCTTGTGTATAAGGCATGCTTCAGATGGTTCATTTGAGAGAAACATGGAGATGGAATTAGGCCAAAGACGTGGGAATGAAAATGCGATTAATAAGACATAATGATAACGTCCTTCGATGCAATTTTAACGAGCCCAAAGAAGGTAAGCTCGACGGTTTTTCATTTTTAGAGAGTTTGAAAAAGAGTAAAAGGAGACTCCAGTAGGGTACCTTTTTCGAAGGTAGTCTAGTCGGTGAAAAAGGGGTAAACTAGCACTGAACATACATCTATTCAAAATCATTTTAACAAGTGTGACAAAGACAATATCACTTGACAATCTTTTCATATTTAAGGAGTCTGAAAAGAGATTAACTATGGACTCCATAAGGGATGTTCTTTTGGACCAATTTAATGAGTGTGAAGAGACAAGGTCACTCGACAATCTTTTCAATTTTAGGGAGTATGAAAAGAGCTTAACTATGGACTCTGTGGGGGTTCCTTTTTCATAAATTTAGTCCCTCAGGCCCGAAAAAGGGTTAAATCTATACCTGAGAATACTCTTCTAGTGAACTGAAGTTCCTAGAGAAAACCTTTGTTCTTACATTTGACCATTCAGACTGAAAAAGGGGTAAACTATCGATGGACATACATGCCTTCAAATTTTAGTTTGGTGAGTGTGAAGGGAAACAAGATCGCTCGACAATCTTTTCATGTTAGAGCGTTTGAAAAGGGCTTAAAATAAGACCTGTTGTGTTTTGGGAGTCCCGAGGGTGAGGTCAAGAGTGATAATGAATCATGCAAGTGAGACTCAAACTCGTAATTAGGGGCAAATAACAAGGACACTTGAGCCTATGATCATTAACGACGGCATGGAAACCAAAATGCAACCAGGATCTACCTAGGGCATCCATGTGTAGGTAGGCTCTACCACTAAATTACAACACTTCTAGAGAAGGAATGAGGGTTTTGTGTCGCAATTTGGTGGGATAGATCCTATGGAAAAGAGAAAAAAGACAAAGAGGTGCAACAAGTGGAGGTGGAATCATATCTTACATGCACAAAATTTGAAAAAGGACTTTTTACCAAAAGACCTTAAAAAATGACCCAACTCTCAAAAAAATAAAATAAAATAAATTCCCAAATGCCCAAAGTAACACTTATCGTAACATCCCCCAAGAAACTCAAGAACCATACTAAACAATTTTAGAGCTAGAAAAAATGACAAAAGGATCCAAAAAATGACAAAAAGGGGCCAAAAAGTCTATAAATAGAATGCTGGCAGCTCATTATCACCATTGTAATTTGAGAATTGACCAAAAGGAAAAAAACACCCCTTTTTCGAAAGAGTTGATTCCGGGAGATTTAGTGGATGAAACGAACTTCCGCTTGGACCAAGTAAGTGCAAACTAGCCTCTCTTACATTTCCATCCTCTATTTTTTCATTTATTTTTGTTTTTTGTGGGGGCAGTAACCTTTAAAGAGGTCGGCCCTGCATGTACGCGAGCTGTCCAAGCACAACCCACATGTACATGTGGGAAGAAGATAATTTGCTCGCGTGCACAGATGACTGTCGCCAAGACAACCCGCATACACCCTCAAACAAGTGGAAAAAATGAAAAGGAAAGAGTTAACTCTCCAAACTTTGGAATTTTGTAGGATGGATGTTCATTGGAGAGAGAGGGAGCATGAGGACATTGATTTTTTGGTCTCATAGGACCCTGCTGCTATCACTATTTTATCACAATGAGGGTTAATAAAGTTCTTCCAGTGTCCATTTCTGAGGGCACAACCTAGGTTGTTGAATGATTTGATAGATTACTGGAATCTTGACGTAGAGACATTCATGCTCAAGGGGAATTCGTTGACTCCAACAACTGAAGACATTTACTTCCTAATTGGTCTCTCGTACTTTTCCCCTCAGGCCTCACAACATTGAGGAGTTAATTGGACTCCATTTCTAGGTTGGAACTGAGAAAGTAGGTTCTCAGGTGCCTATACATAAGATCAACAACCTATCACTGGATCCACGAATTTGCATCAAGCTTCCCAGGCGCACATGCATTATGTAGTACAATGCTTAAATGCACAGATTTTCGACTGGAGTACAACCATGCTGGATTTCATGAAGAGACAACTAACATAGTGTCGGATACGGGAGCACCAAAAATTCAGTTTTGGGACTATTTTGTGTCCCCTTTTCTTTGAGAGGGTACCCTATCTCAGTCCTTGAGAGACTCTACAAGGGCACAAGGCCTCTCTCCCAGTGTTATGCAGATGGGCGACACTGTTGCCGCGACAAGGGGGAGGGAGGACCATCGAGGCCTTCGATAATAAATTTTTTGATTGGCGGTCACGGTATATTATGGCAATAGAGGACTGCCTCTATGTCGAGATCAATTTTTCTAGGGATCCTGACATGCCTGTACCTCCCGAAGCAAATTTAGGAGAGATGGGTAAGATTTTCTTTTCAAAGTTATTTAATTTTTATATATTTTTATATATATCATTTTTTTTGTATACTAGAGTATCTGAAACTTATGTGTTTGTTATGTACATATGTGGGACCAATGCATCCAACAAAACTCTCAAGGACTAGGTCACGTCCTCGACCAGAGGCAGGACTAGCAGCAGCTGCCGAACCAGCAACAGCAGCAGGGGGCCCTCCAGCTGGAGAGGCTGAGAGAGTATCGAGAAAAAATGAAAAGGAAAGAGTTAACTCTCAAAACTTTGGTATTTTGCAGGATGAATGTTCATTGGAGAGAGAGGGAGCATGAGGACATTGATTTTTTGGTCTCAGAGGACCCTGTTGCTATTATTGTTTTATCACAATGCGAGTTGTTAAAGTTTTTCGAGTGTCCGTTTATGAGGGCACAACCCAGGTTGCTGAATGATTTGATAGATTACTGGCATCCTGACGTAGAGACATTCATGCTCAAGGGGCAGTCGTTGAGTCCAACAACTGAAGACATTTACTTCCTTACTGGTAATTGACTCCAACAACTGAATACATGCGTACTTTTCCCCTTGGGCCTCACAACATTGAGTAGTTGATTTGACTCCATTGCTAGGTTGGAACTGAGAAATTAGGTTCTTAGGTGCCTATACATAAGATCAATGACCTATCACTCAAAGTGATAGTTCTACTCATTGGGTGGATCACTGGATCCATGGCTTTGCATCAGGCTTCTCGGGTGCACATGCATTGTGTAGTACAATTCTTAAATGCACGGATTTTTGATTGGAGTACAACCATGCTGGATTGCATGAAGAGACAACTAGCATAGTGTCGGATACAGGAGCACCGAAACTTCGGGTTTCGGACTGTTTTGTGTTCCTTTTTATTTGAGAGGGTAACCAGTCTTAGTCCTCGAGAGACTATACAAGGGCACGAGGCCTCTCTCCCATTGCTATGCAGATGAGCAGCCTTGTTTCCACGACAGGGGGGAGGGAAGACCATCGAGGCCTTCGATGATAAATTTTTTGACTGGTGGTCATGAAAGAATCCGGAAATAGAGGACTACCCCTATGCTGGGATCAATTTTTCTAGGGATCCTAACATGCCTATACCTCCTGGAGTAGAGCGAGGAGAGATGGGTAAGTTTTTCTTTTCAAAGTTATTTAATTTTTATGTCTTTTTATATATATCAATTTTTTTGTATACTGGTGTATCTGACACTTATGTATTTGTTATGTACATATGTGGGACTAGTGTGTCCAACAGACTTCTTGAGGACTAGGTAGCGTCCTCGACCATAGGCAGGACTAGCTGCAGCCGACGAACCAACAACAGCAGGGGGGCCTCCAGCCAGAGAGGTTGAGAGAGTATTGAGATAGGTAGAGTGGAACCTCACCACTCTCACTCGTAGAGTCCCTATGGTAGAGATTGAGGATCTCCCACCATCGATGAAACCTCACATAGTTGGGGTGCCACGAACCTGGGTCCAACTCTTCCGGCATTTGGAAAACGTCGTTGTTCACTATGGCAGGGCCAACGGGCCTCGACCTTAGCTAGGCTAGACTACTTACATGCTGAGAGAAATTTTTGTATATTTTTGAGGGCATAAGCCCTGTGACTCTTACAGGACATATTTTTTAGGCGCTTGTGCCCACCCATGTACTTTGGTATTGTTGATATATATGGATATTTTACATATTTTTATGTCTTATGAGTTACACCTATTTTACAAATGTATTTACATGTGTGTGTGTGCTTTTCCTTACATGTGTGCAATATGCCAATCTAATACATGATTATCTAGAGTATCTATGATTTGATTTAATCTCCTAGGAACATGGATATATGTAATGTAATCAAAGATTTGTTCTAAGAGATGTACCCTAAGGAATTGTCGGTGTAGTGTAGGATCATAAACCCCATTTAATTGGGACACAACCAGCTAAGCGTCTAAGTAGACTCGAAGGTGAGAGATACCATGCGACAAAGCGTCACGAAGAAACTCTAAAACTGCGTTGTATTTGACGAAATTGTTTGTAGTGTCACCTAAATAGATACCTCCTGAATATAGCAACTCGCCCTAAGGTGTGAAAATCACCCAAGTTGTGGAAGAAAGCCTCTGAGTGTGTCAGCTAGAATCGTCTACAAACCCAACGAACACCTCTAATTCACTTGACATCTGCCACAGTGAAAAAGATGACATAAAAAATGACATGTCCATAAAACCAAAAAGACAAGGGATAAAAATGTACAATAACTATACACATGTTATAAGAAGTCACCCAAGGCAACCCACCTATKAGTAATACTTCTTGAGGTAGAGCCCATTTCTAGGCTCCACCAAAGCATTTCCCTCAAAGTACACCAGATGACAAGCGCCCTTGTTTAGAACCTCCTTCACGATGAAAGGTCTAACTCACATGGGTTTGAAMTTGCCTACCCCAAGGGGCTCCTTATCTTGGTCACAGACTAGGACAAGGTCACCTTYAGAGAAAATTTGAGGACGAAAGGAACGATCATACTGACACTTGAATTTTTGTTTGTGAGCCTCGTTAGCCAAGGCTGCATCCTGACGCTGCTCATCAAGCTTCTCAACATATATAAACGCTCTTCAAGTGGTGAAGTGTATGGAAATAACTGGTCTACCAATTTTAGAGAGGGGATATGACACTCTATAGGAAGGACTACTTCCAGCCTGTAAATGAGTTGAAAAGTGAGAAACCGGTTGCAGTATTAACAGACGTTTGGTAGCCACATAGTGTTGAGTACAACATCAAATGCCAATTTGACCTGGCTGAATTGATCATTCATTGTAGAATAGTCTTAAGGGATTTATTCACAACTTCCACCTGACCATTCTCTTGTGGGTAGTAGGGTGATGAATTTTCTTTCCTTAACCCAAGATTCGACGTTAAATCAGACATAATTTTTCTCTAAAAGTGACTGCCATGGTCAGTGACAATATCTCTCGGGACGTCAAACCTTGCTATTATCTGGTTAAACAAAAAGAGA
>JASDQU010013273.1:44519-117469 GCA_032191745.1 Picea mariana
CGAACTCCCGATCGGCGATTTCCCGATTTCCACAAGTAGGTGGGCCCAAGCCATTAAACATCGCGAGTAGCAAAAATCCCGACGGAAGAAGTTCCGAAGGCCGACATTGGTTGATGTTAGTGTCTCAGTTAGGAATTAATTTGCTTATGATTAAAAATGATGTTTAGAAGTTTTGAGTTGTTACAGGTACTGCTTTTGTAACAACTTAATGCGTTTGGGTTGCACACCTTAGAGGTTCTAGTTACTGGCTGTCGAGGTCATTGTGTCAAAATTGTGGATGTTTTCCTTTAGCATGTAAGCGTTGTCAAATTTGTGTCAGGCGGGTAGTCGTTTCTATCTGTCTTGATTTTCGCATGTTCACTCAGTTGCCCGATGTGCTAGTGTGTTGATTCGTGGTTGTCGGCATGCTTGATGTTCATCATGAGTTTTGTCTAATTCAACTTTCATGTTGCCTTCCTACCTTAAAACAAAAATTTAGTACTTTTTGCTTTACTTGTAGTAGTAACATTAGGGCCTTTACCTTTATGGTAAAATTTAACACTACCAAACTTCATTGAAATCACATTATGCACTTGAAAAATGAAAAAAAAAAAACCACGTAGGTCTTACGTTCATTGTTCTAGAGAGGAAGGAAAACACATTAACATCTATTTCCACATCCAAATTCATATAGTTCATGTAGACTTAGCGATTTCATCTAGCACTATGTGTTATTACTAGCCCTTATGTGAACAATATACTTCGTGTGTGGATGTATGCACTACTCTACAACTACCAAAATAACAATTAACGGTTTTCCCTTTTGTCTATCTATTCAATCTAATTAGGTACAATGAACCAAGGGGGAATAATAGAAATTATATGATTGATTTTTTTTAAAGAGGGAAACGTACAACATTTATTTTCATAGTAATTTGATTTAAATGATGAAGACATAATAATAATGTTTAGAGTTAAGTGTTATTGTTAGAGGTTATAATTTCATATGTTGTTGCATCCTCCTCTTTTTATCACTCAGACATACACATAACTTTAACTTGCGTGTGTTGTGTGACAATGTTTATGTGTACATCGACACTACAACACATACTTGGTTTCATGTGTGTGATACATAATGCAGGGTTTTATAAAGATTTGTTTTCATCTTTTTTTTCGTTATATGTTACAATGTTTACAACATAAGGTCATATGTGTGATATGTATATGTATTTAGACATATACATAACATGATTAATTAAACCCCTGATTATATGTAATTAGCCATGTTAATGATTTCCAAAGCATGACATATAAATATTGTAATTGTATTTCTTTTGATTGAAATGCCAACTAGTTTACTGTGGGATGAAACCTTAAATGGAGGGAGAAGAAGTTAAGGGATCAAAGAGCCTAGATACTACGAATGTCAAGCAGAAACACAAATTTCTTTGGGCTAAATCTGGTTCCTTCTTTGCTTTTGGCTTGGACACATTCTTTTCAAGATTTGTTAAGAGAAGGATTTCTTATCGCTTCTCTGTTATTCTCGTTTTTTTTTCGTTGGCTTCAATGATTAGGGTTAAGTCTTCATTTTATTTGAACAATCATTAGGGTTAAGTGTTATGTTTTATTTGAACATTTTTGCTTTAGCTTCAATTATAAGAATTAAGTTTTATATTTTATTTCTTTGAATAAGGATTTGTTTTTGTTTTTTTCCTTATCTTCCATGATTAGGGTTAAGTGTTATATTTTATTTGAACAATGATAAGGGTTAAGTGTTATATTTTTTTTTAACATTTTTGCTTTAGCTTCCATTATTAGAATTAAGTTTTATATTTTATTTCTTTGAATAAAGATTTACTATCTATAAGGTTAAGTGTTATATTTATTTCTTTGAATAAGGATTTACTATCTATGATTATGCTATGATTATGGTTAAGTGTTATATTTTATTTGAACATTTTTATTTATCTTTAATGATTAAAATTAAATTTTTTATTTTATTTTTTTAATAAAAATTTACTATTTATTAGAATTAAGTTTTTTATTTTATTTATTTGAATAAGAATTTACTATCTATTAGAATTAAGTGTTATATTTTATTTCTTTGAATAAGAATTTACTATTTATAATTTATATTTATTTAATTGTATTTTTTAGAATACTATTTATAATTTATATTTATTTAATTGTATTTTTTAGAATTTTTATAGTGGATAGATTTGATCACTTTGATGACTTTATGAAAAAGTGATTTTAATGTAATTTAAAAAAATTTAAAATTTTAACTTCAAAATCAACTTAATTGACACTTCTTTTTATTTTAGATATTAATTTCACCTTGTATAATATAATATTTAATATTTAAGTATTAACAACATCCAAAACTTTAATTTCTTATTACAACCTTAATTTTTTATTAAAAAATAGTTTAATAATTATTTACCCAAATCATTAACCAAACTAATAAATAATGGAATTTTCTTTGTCCTCCAATCCCCAACCATGGATAGACTCCCCCATAGACTCATTCATTCAGCAAATCATTAAAAAAACTAATAATTAATGGTTTTTTCTTTGACCACCAATCCCCAACCATGGATGGATTCCCCATAAACTCATTCATTCATGGCTAACCTCCAAACCCTACTTTAATGTGATTAAATCCACTGATGTGATCAAATATACTTACAAAATGGATGGGAGAGTTTTTATTAAAAATATTATAAAAAAATAAATTTATGGGAGAGTTTCTATTAAAAATGATTATAAAAAAAATAAATGTTGATTGTATTGATTTGTTAATTTTTGTAAAATAATTAATGTGGAATTTTGTTTTAAATATATATACATAAAGTTATTATTAATAAGAAATTTAAAAGACAAATTATGTATATATTTTATTACAAAAATTTAAGTTGTGGAGTAATTTAAGAAATTTTTATTTTTTAAAGAAATTTAAGAGAGTCCAATACATCATGTTAAAGGTTGGTGTAGTTCAAGGTTGGATGTGATTCATGAGTGATTTTGATATATTAGATATTCATAGGTCTCATTGATCTATAAGTGATTTTGATAACTTCGATACCCCTAAGTCTTAATTTGTCACACCACAAACTAATCCACACTAACAAACAATAACAAAAAAGAAACTTAAAAGTCATATAAATAATATTACAAAAACAATTATACTTGAAAAAATAATTCTGTAACTTTTTTAACTTAAAAAGAAACTTAAAAGTCATATAAATAATATTACAAAAACAATTATACTTGAAAAAATAATTCTGTAACTTTTTTAACTTAAATTTAAACACTAAACTAGTTTTATATAAAGATATCATTTTTATTACAATCTTTGAAATTTTGAAAGACCAGAAATGCCAATTCATTTAGTCTCACTCTCCACCTTGCATAGTAGAATTGTAAATGATTATTTTAATTTTTATGTTACATTTTTCTTAGTTCTAATAAGAAGATAAACACTTCACCACACAAGGGGTTGATATGCAAATTAAAACAATTTCAAGATGAGATCTCTTAATGGATTTAGTGGTTGTTAATTTTGTGTCAAACATCTTTATTTCATTTAATTTAGGGTTTTTCATTGTAAAATTTGTCATATTGTTAGATGGTATTCTTCTTTATAGAAGTGGACCTTAGTTCAAAGGTGGTGCCAATCTCTTATACTCCATATTTTGAATCTATTTCCTTTATCATTTGATTTAATTTCATTATTTTAAGCTAGCTAAAACGTCCTAATTTCCTTTAAAATTTTGGAATAAAAATTGAAATTGACCATTAGTGATACCATGGTAAGTTTATTACCTTGTGGTAGCTTAAAACTAAGGTGTCACCAACCTTTATTGATGCATGAATTTTCAACAGTGTTTATTTCAACAAGAGTTTGTGTAAATAAATTATGTGAAGAGTATAAGGATGGAAGTTGGTTGCAAGCGTTGAACCATGAACGTATAAGTTTCCATGGGTGATTAATTTGAGTGAAATTAAGATAATTTTTTTATATTGTATCAAATTAAAAATGAGGTTCCAATGTATGGATTTGCATCAATGTTGATTTGAGATAAGGCAGATCATGCTTGGGGATGGAGTGTCATTTGGAAATTTAAATTCTGTTCACATGAATGGATATTTAAGTGGTTAACTCTAAATAATAAGTCTCTTACATGGGAAAAGATACAAAAAAGAAGTATAGATGGATCAATATGGTAAATTTTGTGTAAGGAATTCAATGAGACTATTGTTGCTTGTATATAGAGAAAGTGTGGAAGGAACTAGAGAAAATGACTGGTATAAGGGAGATATGGGGTGGTAATGCAATTGAAAAAGGAATAAACAAGGGGTGTAATAACTCCATTGTTAAAAAAATCCAAGCATAGTTATTTTGGGGGGAGTTGGTTATCATGGTTCACTCCCATACTTTTAAAGGTAGAATGGTTCCTCTTATTCAATTTGTACTATAGAGTATGTACATTTTAGATGGATTTCCACATGATACAAAGGTCAAATCCCAAAGGAATGTATGTGAGGGATAGATTGACAATGGTGGCTTCTTATTTTGATGGTGATTTTCAAGGGGAACCTCATGTTTGTGGAGCTAGCATAGTCATGCATCTATATGCTCATCATTTTATATCTTTTAAATCTAGTAGTATGCTTTAAAGATATCCAATATAACTACCCAATTGTTATGATCTGGTTTGGCAAACCTCAAGGGCTCTAAGTCAGTAGTACACTTGTATTTCAAAATTTCTACAATAGTGAATGGGTGATAAAAAATATTGGGGGGGGGACAATATTCTATTCCTTCAAAGCCTCAGATAAGGGCTCCAAAATACCCTAAAGTTATCATTTCTTCATCAAGGGTCATACGTTCATGAACCATGAACGTATAAACTCTCCTTGTAGTCAAGTTCATGGGAAGTTGGTTGCCAGTGTTGAACCATGAATGTATAAGTTCTCCTCGCAGCCAAGTCCTTTTGGATTCTTGAGGAAGAAGAGAGTGTTTGGTGAAGATTCATTTCTAGTGGCAGTGATGGATTTTCCCTTTTTTATCCATTATATCAACAACTTTAGTTTTTTCTCCCCACCAAGGTTAGTTAGTTGCATTCCATATTGCACTTTTCACTGCATGATAGTTTCATTTCATTTATTATGCTTGATCTTATGGATGCTCGATCATAACTAGTAGGTTTTCCATTTTTAAAAAAGGAACGTGTAATTAGGCCCCTTCATAGGGTAGACCCAAGAAGTTCACAAGGAACATTTGCTAATTTCAATAGATCATATTATTTACACTACTCTCCTTCACCCATGTTTATAGAGAATTGAATGGGGAAGTAGATTTTTGGTCCAAAGAGGGTCCTCATCTTGAAACAATTCTTTGGTTCATCATGGTGATAAAAAGGGAAACATCCAATTTGAAATGTCTTCAACAATTCTAGACAAAGGTTAAATGTATTGGAAATATTTCCTAGTTCCTTTTGATCTAAAAGATTAATTTCATTTTTTGTTTTTGTTTTTTAAGAACATAATAGGAAACTGCTATAATTTGCATCATCTATATGCTAATTTCTCTTACAAAAGGTCTCTTACGATATGTTTTGATTACTTATAAGAATACTTGAATACTTGAAAAAAGGGTTTGCATACCTTTTTGTGATATTTATAAATTTTCTTAGGAGAATATGGAAACCTAATATTTTATATCTAATAGAAAATTATATTTTTTTTTCAAGAAAATAAATAGATATGTAAGGTAATGAAAATAGAAGTTGATCTACCAAGAAAATCAAAGAGAATGAAACAACCATTATAATAATGAAAGAGATATCTCAAGAAACTAAGGTAATGTAAAATATCATAATGCATTTAGATGAAGTATGCATCTCCTAACTCACAAAACAATGTAGTTCTTCTCTAAAGCAAGTATTGAAAATGAGTATTGGACCACATTGACTAGGTGAGATCCACAAGTGCCATAATATTAAAGAACCTACTTGATCCACTTGGTAGTCTGCAATTAATGAAGAGGAAAATCAATATGATAATCAAGAACCATAAAATAACATCGTTTGCACCATAGGAAAATGGTTATAAGTACAACTTTTAGTGCTTCCAATTAATTTTGTAAGAATTTGTTAATGAATACTTGGTTCCTTGGTAAATCATGAGTGTTGTTATTATTCCACCATGGTTCAAATTACCTTATGATATGGTGCCTCCTTTTTGGTTGGATTTATTTTCTATGTAGGTTGTTTCATTTGGTTGGGGTGGGGCGACTTTGGTAGAATATGTACCTTGAATAATTGCATCTTTTAGTAAAAGAAATAACCCATAAGAAAATATATGTTAAATCAATCATGTAAGAAAATATATGTTAAATCAATCATGTAGTCTTGGAGACAAAAAAAAAAGCATCCATAAGAATATATATATATGTTAAATCAATCACGAAATCTTGGATAAATTTGTGTATAGAAGTTTCCTAATGAAAATTCTATATAAGAAAAATCATGTATTATGTTTTAAAACACAATACCATAATGACTATGATTATAGTTATTTATTTATTATTATGATTTTTTTCACTTTTACACTCTCACCTTAGATTTTGTTTCATTTAGTGTATTAAATTTAAAATTATAAATCTCATCATCTAGAGTGGGCTTCCATTTGTAAGCTGCATAAATTTTAATTAATTTCAACGATTTTAGAGTATGCTTAGCTAATAGTAGGTATACTTGGTATTCTTTGTTATTACTCGGTATATTTGGGTATGTGATCTCATTTGATCCAATATTTCAATTTATTAATTTTAACTAATGTTACACATGACATTCATGATAATTAGTTTGTAAGTTGATTTGGTGAATAATTATTACAAGTTAATATTGGTTATCAAAGGATATATATTGAAGAGTGAGCTAAACCTCCTTAGGAATGAGATGGCGTGAGATTCCATGTTGCACTTTTCATTGCATGATAGTTTCATTTCATTTATTACACTTGATCTTATGGATGTTATACCATAACTAGTAGGTTTTCTATTTTAACAAAGGAATATGTAATTATGCCCTTTCATAGGGTAAACCCGATAAGTTGACAACACACATTTGATGACGTCAATAGATTATAGTTTTTACACTAGTCTCCTTCACCCATGTTTATAGAAAATTGAATGTGGAAGTAGATTTTTGGTCAAAAGAGGGTCCTCATCTTGCAACAAATATTTGGTTCCTTATGGTAATAAAAGGGCTCCATCCAACCTAGAAATTCTTCATCAATTATGGACAAAGGTTAAATGTATTGGAAATATTAATTATCTCCTTTTGATCTAAAAACTTAATCTCATTTTTTTTTTGTAAGAACATGATAGGACAATGTTATAATTTGGATCATCTCGGTGGACATTTCTCTTAGAAATTTATCTCATTGTATTGAATTCACCATTATAATACAATCTATAGGATTCCCTAACATCTGAAATCCTTAATCCATTGACTTGGATTAGATTACAACCTTAATACCTTAATTGGAATTAGAAAACCATGTCTTGGAAAATTGTGTGCCAAAACTTCCCAAAACGTATGCAAACAATTGACCAAAATTTTACTCGACGACTCCAACTCCTTGTGATGCCCCTGCCTCTATTCCTGGTGCAACAGAAAAATGCATGGGGATAATCGTGAAAAAATTAAAACATAAACCTCTGCTAAGCTCCATAACCAACGCACTTTATCATTGCTATCTCATTTCTTAATCATAATTTTTAATAGGTCAATATTTGATCATCAGAAAATAAGTGTCAATTGAATAACAAAACTAACACTAACACTATTTTTTAAGACGAGTTGAGAATGATCGATGGCTTGCTTTGCAACTAGGTTTAGGGTTTAGGGTTTTCAACCGCATTGCCACAACTCTCGCCCCGCTGGGGCTCATGTCTCTAAAGGAAGGAGGGCCAAACGATGCCTCTTACAACCAGGCCACTGCGAATGGAAACTCTGGAGAAGGATTAAAATGACCGACCTTTGATCCCCCACCAGATCTGCGCTCAAAACTTTTGATGGAAGGAACCTTCAAGGATCGGGAGATGGATATTTATCCAGAGAAGGCGGTTACATATGCTACAACGTCAACTCCATGGATGCTAGGCAAATGCATCCCACAAGTGCCACATGCCCCGAAATACATCATTAGCTCACCACGCATAGAAGAACAAAAGCAATATATTAGAGACTACACCCTAGTAGGAAAATTCCTAGGGCTTTGGCCTTCAGAGCGGGATTTGATCAAATGGATACAATACTGGTGGAAGCCAAAAGGACACTATGAACTGCAACTGGGTTCCAAGGGTTTCTTCACAATCATATTGCACAACCTCGAGGACCGCAATCACATTTTTGATGGAGGGCCTTATTTCTATAACTCAGCTAGACTCTTCTTAAGATTCTGGACCGAGAAGTTCATCCCTGAAAAGGAAGATTTTGCTCATGCACCAGTATGGATTAGGCTATACTCTCTCCCCCGGGAATTCTGGCTGGAAGAGGTCTTGGCTGGTATAGGTAATACCATCGGAATATATGTTAAGTCTTCAGAGGCCACCAAGAAGAGGCGATATACCTCTTATGCGCACATCTGTGTTTACCTGAACATAGCCAAGCCGCTACCGAGATCCATAATTCTCGAATACCATGACGAGGATTGTACCCAAACCATTGACTATGAACACATTCCATTCAAATGCAAGAAATGTCATGAGCACAGACATCTCTTCAGAGAGTGCCCCCTCAATGTTGCTCACAAAGAAGGGAACCCAGAAGGCGGCAAAGACAAGGACGACTTCGCTCAACCAACAAGAAAAAGAAGACAAAGAGGACGAAAGCAGCCAGCCCAAGTAAGTAAGGATCCTTCCACTAGTAATAAATATGCAATACTACAAGATCAACCAGAGAATCCATTAACCTTCATAAACCCCATTGAACTCCATGCGGATAATCTTCCCCAATCTATGAGCCAAGGGGAAGAACGACCATCATAGGGGAAGGAATCAGATCACCCATCCCTAGACCCTGCTTTGGACCAACAAGATTTTCTGGAGATAGAGGATGGTGACGCTGAAATGGAGCTAGAAGAGCAAGAACTAGATGGGGTGGATCTGGAGCACCTCGAACACGCCTACAGGCATAAAAAACTGTACACCATACCTAGGGATCAATTACGAAAGGTGCACAAGGTATTCCTTAACTCCTCCGCGGGATCGACAACTCAATCCAGCAAGGGCCTGGGAATACAGGGCAATTAGTCAAAGAATCAGAGCAAAACTCAGAAATATGAAAAGAAAAGAGGAAGGAAGTCTACCAATAAGCTTGTACAAGAAATAGGCCACTTCATGGTAAACTCAGGGAAAATCCACCTTATCTCAGACAACTTTCCTCCTCTCCCCACCCCCCCGTCATCATGA
Organism: Picea mariana; assembly: GCA_032191745.1. Taxonomy (NCBI): domain Eukaryota; kingdom Viridiplantae; phylum Streptophyta; class Pinopsida; order Pinales; family Pinaceae; genus Picea; species Picea mariana. Next base: position 53,983 of record JASDQU010013273.1, read on the forward strand.
AGATTATCTCCTGGAATATAAGAGGCCTTAATGGACGTAGCAAGCAAAAAATTCTACGAGATCTGATCTTTGCGGAAAAACCAGACATTTTATTATTACAGGAAACGAAATGCACAACCGAAGATATTGATAGGCTACTCCCCTACTGTCTGAAGAAAGGGGAAGCAATTTCAACCACAGCCACAGGTACACCTGGAGAACTAGCTATCCTCTGGAACACCAACTCATTGCTGATGGAGAACTTTATCACTACCAAGTGGTCCATCACTGCAGATTATAGGCTTATTGGTTTTAACAAGCCTAGACACTTGACCAATGTCTACGGCCCGACCAACCCAAGGGATAAGCAAGCCTTTCTCAGGAACTTGGAATACCTATCCAACCTAACTAGGCACAAAAAATGGATTGTCGGTGGAGATTACAATCTCATACGCAGTCTGGAAGAAAAAAAAGGGGGATCAAGATGCTTGGATCATGACTCCAGTGACTTCAATAGACTCATAGACAACCTCAACCTCATCGACCTGGAAGCCATCAATGGAAATTATACCTGGACAAATACAAGAAACGGATCACACCAAATCGTCTGCAAACTAGATCGATTCCTCATCTCTGACTCCCTTATGCTGGAAGGAATAACTATGGAAGCTAGCATTCTGAATGTCCCTAGTTCGGATCACTGGCCCATTCAGGTATGGTTGGATGTGCCAGCCACTCCAAGGAAAAAACCCTTCAGGTTTGAACAGTTTTGGCTCAACCACGTAGATTTCCAAGCAAAGATCCTGGATTGGTGGAGGGAGGCAAAGGTCCCCCACGGCTGCAAGATGTACAGATTTCAGCAAAAGCTAAAGAACCTCAAACAAATACTCAAACTCTGGAATAAGCAAATCTTTAGCAATATCTTCGACTCCCAAAAGCAGTTGTCAGAGCAAATGGGTGCGATTCAAAATTAGATCCGGCTGCAAGGGTTAACGGATGAGCTTAAAACCTAGGAAGCAAAAGTAAATCAATAGCTGGAGGCCAGAAAAGGACAAGAAGATATTTTATGGAAACAAAAATCATGTATCCAATGGCTCAAGGAGGGGGACTGAAACACCAAATTATTTCACATAACTGCCATTCATCGACATCATACTAATAGAATTACGCACTTAACCTCCACCAATGGTGAGCCAATTTATTCCCATGAAGACCTGGAGACGACATTGATAGACTATTACAAAGATCTCCTCACGGAACCATTCCCAGATAGATCTGAGGCCATAGCTAAGGTCACGCAACATGTGCCCTCCCTGGTCACTCCAGAACAAAACTCATCTCTGCTCCGACCTATTACAATTGAGGAGGTGGATCAAGCGCTTCAGGACACCCGCAAATGCAAGGAACCTGGCCCCGATGGCTTCACCAACGATTTTTTCCACCATTGTTGGTCGTTGATTAGGGTAGAGATGTGGGAAATTACTGAAGACTCCTGTTCCATAGGACAAGTCCTTCAGGCTCTCAATGCGACGTTCCTCACCCTCATCCCCAAAGAGGGGCAAGCTCACCATCCTAAGCAGTTTAGACCCATAGCCCTCTGCAACATCATCTATAAACTTCTAACAAAAGTGATCGGATGAAGACTTAAGCCCATCCTACCAACAATTATCTCTCCGGAGCAATCAGGCTATGTTGAGGGTAGACAAATCCTGGAAAACGTCATCCTAGCTCATGAAGTGATCCACTCTTTGCAGAAGACCAGAACACTAGGTATGCTCCTTAAACTAGACCTTTCTAAAGCCTTAAATAAGATAAGTTGGGACTACATGCGAGAAACGCTCCTTGCCTTTGGATTTGATAGGGTCTGGGTGACTTGGATTCTGAATCTGACCTCCTCGGCTTTTTTTTCCATCCTTATCAATGGAGTTCCTTCTCACCCCTTTTCCCCTTCTAGAGGAATTAGACAAGGAGACCCTCTTTCCCCATTCCTCTTCATCATTATGGCCGAGGGTCTTAGCTGCTCTATTCACGCAGCCGTTGCAAACAAGTTACTGACAGGTCTACCCTTGCATGGCATCTCCCCCCCTATCTCGCATAGCCAATTTGTGGACGAAACACTTTTGATGGGTACCCCAATAGCACGTGAAGCCAACTCTCTCCTCTCGATCCTCCAAACCTTCTCTGAAGCCTCAGGTTTGGATTGTAACAAAGATAAATCCCAAATCTTCTTCTTCAATACGCCCCCTTCGATTCAATGCCATGTCTCTGATATCTTGGGTTTCAACATAAGCTTCCTTCCGTCCAAATACCTTGGCATCCCCCTGATTGATAATGCCCTTAGAAACTCCTCTTGGGAACATCTCCTTTCCTCTTTTACCAAGAGGCTATCTTCCTGGACCTTCAGAGTTCTAAACCTTCCTAGTCATCTCATTCTCCTTCAAGCAGTTCTTCAAGCCCTACCCATCTACACCTTCTCGGTGCTTGCTGCTCCAAAGTTTGTCCTCACAACCATAAAAATCTTACAGAGGAACTTCCTCTGGCAAGGCCTCAACACAGGGAAGAAAATAGCGCTTATCAGCTGGGAAAAACTCTCCCAACCCAAAGCACAAGGAGGCCTTGGATTACGGGACCCCTTTATCTTGAATAAAGTCCTTAGCACCAAGATATGGTGACGATGGCTAAAAAATCCCAAGGATCTTTGGGCAAGGCTATGGAGGAAGAAATATGCATCAGATGTGGTGGAAAAGAAATTAATACGATGTAATAGGGACAACCCAGGATCCTTAATCTGGGCAATGACTAAGCATAATAGACATCTAGTTACCCAACATGCTTTTTGGGAAATTCGAAATGGGAAAACATCCCTCTTCTAGAAAGATTCCTGGAAGCAATGGCCAATTTTGGACCACGAGGATTGGGATGAACATATCAACACCCAAGCTACACATGCGGGCCTGACAAAAGTAGCTGATTACTGGCAAGACAATCCCCCGGAAGACACCTGGCGGCGCTGACACCTAAACAGGGAACGCCTGAACCTGGAAGTGCACGTGGATCTGAGATCCTAGCAGGATGAAATGTCCAAAAGGAAAATCCCCAAGCTCATAGGAGAGGATATCCTCCAATGGGGATATTCACCACGGGGCACATATAGCATACAAGAGGCCTATCATATCAAAACTCAATCAGACCCTCCACCCACAAGGAAAGTATGGAGCAAAATCTGGAATCTTAAACACTGGCCTAAAATCACCCTCTTCCTCTGGCTCATCACCCATTCGAGCATTCTCACCTGGGATAACCTCTCAAAAAGAGGTTTTGTTGGTTTGTATATCTATATGCTTTGTGGAGAGGCAGACAAAACCATGAATCACATCCTCAATTCATGCCCTTATACTACTCAAATATGGGATCAAAGTGCGCTCATTATGCGTACCTCGAATCGCAAAAGAGACAACATCATTGATACAATTACGGATTGGAGGGACCAAGTGTTCCAATCTTCCCTCGTAAATCATACATGGCAATTAATTCTCGGCTTCATTCTTTGGCAGGTATAGAAGGAAAGAAATATAAGGCTTTTCAGGAATGTTTCCCTCCCGTGGCACCACTACTGGAAACAATGTCGCCTCAATATTCTGGGAACTCTTAACCTTCAGCTTTGGTTTGAAAAATATTTGATCAGCAACCCCTCATAACTCCTGATCCTTTAGTACTGGAATCCCTCCCCAATTCATCACCCACTTTCCCCCTCTTCTTCTCCCCCCCCTCCCAGCAACCCCTCCTCTTGGTCCACCCCCCCAGTCAACTTCATCAAGCTCAACTTTGACGGAGCCTCTAAAGGCAATCCAGGAGCAACGGGTTATGGAGTAGTTTTCTGTAACCACCATGGACACATCATTCTCATTAACGCAGGCTCCCTTGGTCATACCACGAACAACACAGTAGAACTTTGGGGGCTCATTAGAGGACTACAATTAGCTATCGAGCACAACTTCACCAAGCTGATTTTAGAAGGAGATTCTCAAATCATCATCAATCTCTTCAGCAAAATTTTAAATGGAGCAGACCTGGAAAGAATATCACCCAGTTGGAGACTCTCACACGGGCTAAATACTATCACGGATTTGCTGCAACCCAATCAGGCCATTATACCTGCTCATATCAGGAGAAAGGTGAATCGAGTTGCGGATGAACTGGCTAATTTGGGGACCAACTGGGATGGACCAGAACTCCTTTGCAAAACGTTCCTCAACCCTAATCACCCTATTCTCTAGGAATGCATCTGCAAAGATGTGGAAGTGGAAAAACTCCCAGATGGGTTGTTAGTGCGAGACAAATGGCGTGAAGAGGGAGAGTGGTCAGGCCAACAAGGCAGGGAGCCATGTGATGAGCTCGTGCCAATGACCACCGCCTCGACCCTACATTAATTCGACTTCACGTCGCTGCAACACCATTAAATCTGGTGTGCTCGACCCTCATTACAAACTTCTCTATGGATTTTCCGTCTGCAATTGTTTCTCATCCTCGCTTGAGGACCGACTCCCACATCCCGCTATTGCCCTGGCCTGGATTAACCTGGAATTTCATGGTGTTCACAGCCCTTGGCCCTCTCCAGGCTCTCTGCATTTGCCTGGAGCACTTAGCCATTACCTGCCTTCAAACGAAGAACATTATGTCGCGTCAAAGAGGAAGGCCGCGAAGAGGCTCTCCATGGCATCCTCCTCAGCCCCGAGCCTCCATTTCTCCCCCTGGTTCGCCCTCCACAATTTCCTTGCCGCCTCTGCAGACCGAGATGGCACCTCTCGCTTCCTCCACCCCGCCTGCCTCCCGGTTCGAAGTCTTAGTCATTACTGATAGCTCACTGGGATCTTTCTCGCGACTTCTTGCTGTCCCACCGAACTCCAGAACCAATGAACCTTCCCCTGCACCGGTAGCTTGCTCCTCACAGCCTCCCATGGGGGTGCCACCTCTTTTTCGAAGTGCCTGAAACAACGCGTACGCGTCTACCGACTCCATCCCTGATTCGCAGCTGAAAGAAAGTTTAACCATTCTCTATGGTCTGGTCTTCGAACTCTGCCAGGGAATGGAGGACCTCCAATTCCGACTGCAGATTATGGATGGAAAGATCTCGACCCTCCTTCAAATGTTATCCACCTTCCAGGATGCTTTCCACTCCACTCTAGAAGGTGCGGCTTCAATAGAGGAACCCCATGCAGAGAGCGACGACAGGAATGCTCGGCCGCAACGTTCAACAGAAGTCGTTGTGGAGCAGGTCAAGCATGAGGACACAGAGGCTACGACAGCTACAGGCCAGCATGTGTACAGTCCGCCTGGAGATGCCCTGCTAGCTGCCAACAGGGACAAGAGAAAAAAGGACGCTGACATGCATTTGGAAGGAAAAGGGACACCCATTGAAGAGGAGCCTTGGTACAGGGCCATTCTAGCCACCTGGCCAGGTTACTCGCCAAGTGTATGACCCCACAGGGGTTCTTTTCTTTTTAATAGTTTCTTCTCTTAGATGTAGCTTAGTCAGCTTAGTTCTGTTTTATAAGACTGTTAGACTATCAAATGCTAGACTTACTCGACTGGTTGAATTGGTTTCCCCTTTATTAGGGCAGTTCAGTAATTACAGTGCGATTGTTTTCAAGTTTTTGTACCTCTGGTCTAGTTTTTTGAAGGCCCTTTATATATAAAGTCTCTTACTTACAAAAAAGAACACTATTTTTGAAGACACAAGTTAAGATTCCATAGGAAATATCAACAATCATCATATTTTTTATTCAAGTTACACTAGAAATCATCATTGAACTATTCAACCAATATTTATCGCCACATTAATCCTAAATAATTCCCATATGTGATACAGTCCAAAATATTGACATAGATCAAGACATCCATTATCATATCAATTTTGAATCTCCTTCCAAGTCGTTGATATCGACATCAATTAGTATGTGTTTCCACCATTGCAATAATCAAATATCATCAATATCATCAAATCAAATCATCAATATCATCAACAATATCATCCTCATAAGATATCCAATGAATATCTTCAAATCATCAAATATCAACAATATCATGAACATTGTCCAATCATGGTTAAATTAATCTGATGATCAAATAAAGTATCCTCAAATGAAAACATCAAATATCACAAAATTTGTTAAGTCACCAAAAAATTAGTATTTTATCATTAGTATCAAGAATATCATTAGTTATGACATTAAATCATTTTACATTACCAATATTACCAACACCTTCAAATCATCAATATTGCCAATATCGTCATAATAATTAATATAGCAAATCATCAATACCATCAAGTGTGTTAATACCATGAATTTCATCAAGAAAATCAATATCACCAAACACATAAATATCATCAAGAGTAGGAATACCACCAAACACATCAGATCATCAAGAGCATCAATAACATCAAATCAACAAGAGCATCAACATTAATCATTAATATGATCAAGGGCATAAATATCACTAAACACATGTTGATATAATCAAGGGAATTAATCAAATAATTAATATCATCAAGAGTATCAATAAAATTAGTATCATCGAGATCCTCAATAACACCAAACAAATCAATACCCTCAAGAGCATCAGTAACATCAAATCGTTAAAAGCATCAACACCAAATCAATAATATCAAGGACATCAATATCACCAAGCACATCAAGAGAATCAACTAAATTATTAATATCGTTAAGAGCATGGATATCATCAAAAGCATCAATATCATCAAGAACTTCAATAACACTGAATCAACATCATCAACATCATTAACATTATCAAATCATCATTTTTTATAACTAGCTCTATGGCAATGATAAGAAATCAGAAACATTAAGGTTATTATCCTATTAATGTTATTTATTGTTGCAGAGTGGTCATTCATCCATTTGAGGTGGATCCTCTTAAGTTAGGAATAACACATTAACCAAGGAATACCATAACATCAAACAAGGGGAAAGAAGGTGAGCCATGAGTTGCAACTAAGGCAAGTCAATTTTTCATCTCAAGCAATTGTACATATGAATATAACATCCCAAAGCATTTGTACATGTACATAACATTTTTTCTTTATGGTAATTAAGGTAGGAATAATAATAGTTACGAGCTAAAATGAAACTGAATACTTGATCTTGATATAACACATAAATTGTAACAAGAAATTTTGTACGTCTCTTAATCATTTCAATGGCTAGCTTCTCGAGGAAAGGAAATGGTTCATCACATTACGAAATTGGGTAGTTTGCCATCCATTACTATTCATTATTTTAATTTCCATAAGTCGTGTATCTAGATTTACAAACTTAGCCTTACTACACAATAATTAAAGTTTGGTTAACAACATTATCTACCTTTCATTAATTGCAAACCTTAAGAGTGGTCTTTCATTTGTAAGTTTCATAAGTTCTAAGTAGGTTGTTTCATTTGGTTGAGGTTAGGTGCAAGTCTTGAGTGACATTGATAGAATAGGTATCCTAGAATCATTGAATGTTTTAGTAAAAAAAAAAATTCATAAGATAATATATCTGTTAAGTCAATCATGTAGTCTTGAGACAAAAAAAAATCCATAAAAATATATATGTTAAATAACAATCTTGAAAAAACTTATGTATAAAAGTTTCTTAATGCAAATTATATATAAGACACATTCATGTCATATGTTTTTAAAATACAACACAATACCATGATGAGGATCATGATCAGAATGATGACCATTATGATTATAGTTTTATTTATTTATTATTAAGGTCTTTTTTGACCTCAACTTTTGTTTCATTTAATGTATTAATGTATTAACTTTAAAAGTTAATACTTTACATCTCATCTAGAGTGATCTTTAATTAGTAAATTACATAAATTGTAATTAATTTTAATGATTTTAGGGTATGCTTAACTAATACTATTATGTTTGGTTATTACTCGATATATTTAGGAAAGTGAGCTCATTTGATCCAATCTTTTAATTTATTAACTTTAAGTACTTTATGTTACACATTCCATTCATAATATAGTTTAATTTGTACGTTGGGCCAATGGATAATTAGTTTGTAAGTTGAGTTGGTGGATGATCATTACAAGGTAAGATTGGTTATCACTAAATATATCTCGAAGAGTGAACTAATTTGACCAAATATCCTTAGGAATGAGATGGTATGGGATAAAGGGTATCTCCAAGAGTGAGCTAACTTGACCAAATCTCCTTAGGAATAGAAGAGTGAGCTAATTTGACCAAATATCCTTAGGAATGAGATGGTGTGGGATAAAGGGTATCTCCAAGAGTGAGCTAACTTGACCAAATCTCCTTAGGAATAGATGGTGTGGAATGAAGTATCTCGAAGAGTAAGCTAACTTGACCAAATCTCCTTATGAATGAGATCACTCATACACTTCCACTTTTCAACAAGAAAAAAAATAAAAATGAATTTATATGTTTTAATTTTTGAAAAAGTTAGATGAAAATCTGGAACTTTGACTCATTAAAAAACGACCCTCACCTAAAACTGAACCATTTGAATGCCCAATATACAACATCTATTAAGATACTTTTTCCCAATTTTTTAATAATAATTAAATAAAATAATAATAATAACATCATCGCGACATCTTACATGCAAATTACCTGAAAAGGAAGAACAAAAAAGACGGGTAAATCTATACCAGCTAGTATTCTCTTTAGGTTCTTTCCAAATGTGAGTTATTGTATTAATATTACCATTATTTTTTCTGCAGGTCGCGGGAATTAGTGATAGGTATAACAAAACAATGTCTGAGCAACTCAGACAACACGAACAAGTTAAGGAAACCTAAAATAGCAGAAACCATAGCTTTGCCCGGTGACATTCTTCTTTTAGACAACCTGAAAAATGTTCTGAATAAGGAGACGTGGATAGAACACCTTACTCCCGCAGAGAGAAGCGAACTTTGTGCATTACTTCCAGACTTGGAAGAACCGGATAAAACGAGTATTGTGGAATCTCTGTTCAATGGGGAGAATTTAAACTCCGGGAATCCGGCGATAAAGTGGGGAGATAGTGTATGCAAAGGGGAGCAACGTCCAGAGTGTACTACTTTCATTGTTTTAAGCTCCTAAGACTTCCTAATTTCCTAGGAAATTTTGGAATAAAAAATCAAATTGACTGTTAGTGATATTAAGGTAAGTTTATTACCTTGTGCTAGCTTAACAATAAGGTGTCACCAACTTTTATTGATGCATGAATGCATCAATATTTATTTCAACAAGGGTTTGTGTAAAGAAATTATGTGAAGAGTATAAGGATGATAGTTGGCTGTAAGTGTTAACCATGGATGTATAATTTTACTTTGGTGATTTTGAGTGACATTAGGATAATTTTATTATCTTGTACCAACTTAAAAATGAGGTGTCAATGTATGGATTTGTATCAATGTTCATTTGAGATAGGGGGATCATGCTCGGTGATGGAGGTTTCTTTGGAAATTTAAATTTCCTTTAAAGGTGTGAATATTTAAGTGCTTAACTCTAAATAATAAGGCTCTTACTTGGAAAAAGCTACAAAAAAGAAGTATACATTGTCCAAGATGGTGCATTTTTGTGTAAGGAATTCAATGAGACTATTGAGTATATGTTATTGTCTTCTTTGTATGTAGAGAAAGCATGGAAGGAAATAGAGAGAATGATTGGTATAAGGGAGATATGGGGTGGCAATACAATTGAAAAATGATTAATAAAGGGTTGTAATAACTCCAATGTTAAAAAATCCAAGCATTGACTTTGAATTGTTCTGGGGGGAGTTGGTTATCATGGTTCACTTGCATAATTTTAAAGATAGAATGGTTCCTCTTATTCAATTTTTAGTATAGAGGGTGTACATTTTATATGGATTTCCACAGGCTACAAAGGTCAAATCCCAAAGGAAGGTATCCCAGGGACAAATTGACAAGAGCGACTTCTTATTTCAATGGTGCTTTTTAAGGGGAACCTTGTGTTTTTGGAGATAGCATAATCATACATCTAGATTCTCATCATGTTATATATTTTAAATATAGTTGTATGCTTTAAAGATAGCCAATATAACTACCTAATTGTTGTGATCTCATTTGGTGACAAATAAGTGCTCTTTGTAGTCAAGTCCTTTTGGGTTATTGAGGAAGAGGAGAGTGTTTGGTGTAATTGATTTTTAATGGAAGTGATGGATTTTCTCTTTGCTATCTTGTATATCAGTAACTTTAATTTTTTCTCCCTCCTAAGATTAGTTAGTTGCATTCCATATTGCACTTTTCATTGCATGATAGTTTCATTTCATTTATTACACTTGAGATTATGGATGCTAGACCATAACTAATAGGTTTTCCATTTTAATAAAGGAATGTGTAATTGGGCCCCTTCATAGGGAAAACCCAAGAAATTCACAAGGGAAATTTGTTGATGTCAGTAGATCATTTTTTTGCACTAGTCTCCTTCACCCATGTTTATAGAGAATTGAATGCAGAAGTATATTTTTGGTCCAAAGAGGGTCCACATCTTGAAAAAAATATCTGGGTCATTATGGTGATAAAAAAGGATTCATCCAATCTTAAAATTCTTCATCAATTTTGGATAAAGATTAACTGTATTGAAAATCTTTCCTAGCTCCTTTTTATAAAAAAAAAATTAATCTCATATTTTTTTCTTTTTTTTTGTAATAACATAATAGGACACTATAATTTGAATAATCTAAGTGAAAATTTCTCTTACAAAAGGTCTTTTAGGATATGTATGGATTAGTTATAAGAATAGTTAAATGCCTGAAAAGAGGATTTGCATATCTTTTTGTGATATTTCTGGATTTATTAGGACCATATAGGAAACATACTATTTTTATATCTAATAGAAAATTGTGATTTTTTCAAGAAAATAAATAGATATGTAAAGTAATGAAAATAGAAGTTGGTCTACCAAGCAAACCAAAAGAGTGTGAAACAACCATTATTAATGTAAGGGATATCTCAACGCACTAAGGTAACAAAAAATATCCCAATGCTTTAAGATGAAAGATGCATCTCGTAACTCACAAAACAATGTAGTTCTTCTATAAGGGGAGTATTGGAAATGAGTATTTAACAACTAGTGAGATTATTGTTTTTGATTTATTATTATTATTATTATTTTCCACTTTTACTCACTCACTTTGTTTCATTTAGTGTACTCAATTTAAATACATTACATTATACATCTCATATAGAGTGGGCTTCCATTTGTAAGTTGCATAAATTTTGATTAATTTTAATGATTCTACGGTATGCTTGGCTAATACTAGGTATGCTTGGTATACATACTTAGTTTGTAAGTTGAGTTGGTGAATAATTATTACAAGGTAATATTGGTTATCAAGGGATATATCTTGAAGAGTGAGTTAACTTACTAAATATCCTTAGAAATGAGATGGTGTGGGATTCCATATTGCACTTTTCATTGGATGATAGTTTCATTTTATTTATTACACTTGATCTTATGGATTTTAGACCATAACTAGTAGGTTTTCCATTTTAACAAAGGAAGGCGTAATTGGGCCCTTTCATAGGGTAAACCCAATACGTTGACAAGGATGTTTGTTGATGTCAATAGATCATATTTTTTACACTAGTCTCATTTACCCATGTTTATAGAGAATTGAATTTGAAAGTAAATTTTTGGTCCAAAGAGGGTCCTAATCTTGCAACAAATATTTGGTTCATTATGGTGATAAAATGGCTCCATACAATCTAAAACTTCTTCATCAATTTTGGACAAAGGTTAAATGTATTGGAAATATTTCTTAGCTCCTTTTGATAAAAAAAATTATCATTTTTTTTGTTTTTATTTTATAAGAACACAATAGGACATTGTTTTAATTCGTGTCATCTAGGTGTAAATTTCTCTTAGAAATCTCTCATTGTATTAACTTCACCATTATAATACAGTATATATGATCCCGCAACATCCAAAATACCTAATCCATTGACCTGGATTAGATTACAACCTAAATTCCTTAACCATGGGTTGGAAAAACATGTACCAAAACCACCCAAAACATTTTCTAGGGGGCTCCACCTCCTTGTGACCCCCCTCCTTCTATGCCCAATGCAATGCAATAACACATGGGGCTAATCGTGGAGAGAATAAAACACAAACCTCTGCCAGGCTCCACAACCAACACACTTTGTCATTGCTACCTCATTTGTTTAATCATAATATTTAATACCAATATTTGAGCATCATACAATGAGTGTCAATTGAATAACAACACTAACAATAGAAATATTTTTTAAGAAACGAGTTAATATTCCATAGGAAAGCCAATAATCATCATCTTTGTTATTCAAGATACACTAGAAATGATCATTGAACTATTCAATCAATATTTATCACCACATTAATCATAAATAATTTCCATATGTGATACAGTGCAAAATATTGACATAGATCAAGACATCCATTATCATATTAGTGTTGAATCTCCTTCCAAGTCATTGATATCAACATCAATTAGTATGTGCATCCACCATTCCAATAATCAAATATGATCAATAACATCAAAGTTAAATCATCAATATCATCAACATTATAAACCTCATAAGATGTCCAATCAATATCACCATATCGTTAAATATCATCAACATTGTCAAATCATGGTTAAATTAATATCACGATCAAATCAAGTATCCTCAATTGCAAACATCAAATACCATTAAAAATTTGAAGTCACCAACAAATCACTATTTGATCATTAGTATCATCAATATCATAAGTTATGACATTAAATCATTTTACATTACCAATATTACCATCACCTTCAAATCATCAATATTGTCAACATCATCATAATAATTAATATCACAAAAGAATCAATATCATCAAGAGCATCAGTAAGATCAAATCATTAATAACATCAAATCATTAAGAACGTCAACACCAAATCAATAATATTATCAAGGGCATCAATATCACCAAACACATCAAGAAAATAGACTAAATCATTAATATCATTAAGAGCATGGATATCATCAAAAACCTCAATATCTCTAAATGCATCAATATCATCAAGAACGCCAATAACATTGAATCAACATCATTAACATTATCAAATCATCATTTTGTATAACTAGCTCTATGACACTAATAAGAAATGAGAAACATTAAGGTTATGATCCTATCAATGTTATTATTGTAGAGTGGTCATTCATTCATTTGAGGTGGCTCCTCTTAAGCTAGGAATAACACATTAACCAAGGAAGACCATAACCTCAAGAAAGGGGAAAGAAGGTGAGCCATTAGTTGCAACTAAGGCAAGTCAATTTTCCATGTCAAGTAATTGTACATGTGAATATACCATCTCAATCATTTGTACATATACATAAGATTTTTGTTTTATGGTAATCAAGGTAGGAATAATAATAGTTATGAGCTAACATGAAATTCAATGCTTTATCTTGATATAACACATAAATTGTAACAATAAATTTTCTATGACTCTTAATCATTTCAATGTCTAGCGACTCGAGGAGAGGAAAGGATTCATTACATTACTTGACCGGAAGAGATTGTGTAATATATCATCCATTACTATTCGTTAGTTTAATTCCCATAAGCCAGGTATTCATATTTACAAACTTAACCTTGCGACACAATAGTAAAAGTTTGATTAACAACATTATGGGAAGTTTTTTTTGCACTTTTTCCATTCAGGTTCAAATCCATGATGAAGCATGGCCCGTTGTGATAAGGTTGGAAGGATAGATGCCCCCCTCGTGGATGTATTGGTCCTTTCTAAGTCATAAGTTTCTTGCTAGGCGTTGGCTTGCGAGTTGTTGGCACTTGCCTAGGATTTTTAGTGGCATCCAACTTAATTTAAACTTGGGCCTCGCCTAGGTAATACTGGCGAGTTATCGATTCCCCTAAATCTAAAAAAAACAACATTATCTATCTTTCATTAATTGAAAAACTTTAAAATACTATAACTCCATTTACTTACTATTCTAAATCTATGAAAAGCTTAAACACATCATATTATTCAAAGGTTTGAGTATTGAAGCTCATTAAAATTATAACTCCATTTACTTACTATTCTAAATCTATGAAAAGCTTAAACATATCATATTATTCAAAGGTTTGAGTATTGAAGCTCATTAAAATTGAAGAAGAATACCTAACGTACTTACCATTGGAATATCTGTATAATATGTGTCAAATAAACAAAACCATTTAACTATCAAATACTATATTACACGTGGCATTGCATTAAAATAATAATATAAATAAATAAATAAAAGTTTCCCTATCTAATTCTAAAATTTGATATATATTATGTTGAAGTAAAAATAAAAAATTATATACATATTATTTAATATTATTATTTAATATTATTGAATATGAAAATACATATAACAAATGTTATATGCAATACATATAACAAATGTATTACATATAACATGTGTTATATGTATTACATGCATATTAAATAATATGAAAATTATTGTTTACATTTAAGATAATATAATAGACTATATATATTCACAAAAACTCTTCTTATTTATTAGTTTCATAACCATTAATGAAGTAAAAATTAATAATCTTCATTTGTTTATCCACTACCAAAATTCATTAAAATCACATTATGCACTTGAAAAATGAAAAAGGAAAAAAAAAAAACGAAGTTCTTACGTTCATTGTTCTCGAGAGGAAGGAAAACACAATAGCATCTATTTCCACATCCAAATTTATATAGTTCACGTAGACTTAGCGGATATCATCTAGTACTATGTGTTATAACTAACCCTTATGCGAACAATATACTTCGTGTGTGGATGTATGCACTACTCTACAACTACCAAAATAATAATTAACGGTTTCCCCTTTTGTCTATCTATTCAATCTAATTAGGTACACTCAAAGAAGGGGAAAAATTGAAATTATATGTTTGATTTTTTTAAGAGGGAAACCTACAACATTTATTTTCATAGTAAGTTGATTTAAATGATGAAGACATAATAGTAACGTTTACAGTTAAGTGTTATTGTTAGAGGTTATAATTTCATATGCATTCTCTTTTTTTCTCACTCACGCATACACATAATTTTATGTTGTGTGTTGTGTGAAAATGTTTATGTATACATCGATACTACAACACATACTTATACTTGGTTTCATGTGTGTTACATAAGGCATGTTTTTATAATCATTTTTTTATTTTATTTTTCATTATATATTATAATGTTTACAACATAATATTATATGTGTGATATGTATTAAACTCCTTTATAAATTTTTGATTATATGTAATTAGTTATGTTAATGATTTTCAAAACATGACATATAATTATAAATTTTTGATTATATGTAATTAGTTATGTTAATGATTTTCAAAACATGACATATAAATATTGTAATTGTATTTCATTTAATTGAAATGCCAACTAGTTAAGTGTGGGATAAAATCTTAAATGGAGGGAGAAGAAGTTAAGGGATCAAAGAGCTTATAGACTAAGGATGCCAAGTAGAAACACACATTTTTTTGAGCTAAATCTGGTTCTTTCTTCTTTTTTTTTTTGACTTGGACATAGTTAAGAGAAGGATTTCTTATCTCTTCTCTATTACTCTCGTTTTTTTTTTCCTTCCCTTCAATGATTAAGATTAAGTGTTTCATTTTATTTATTTGAACAATCATTAAAGTTAAGTGTTATATTTTATTTGAACATTTTTTTCTTTAGCTTCAATTATTAGAATTAAGTTTTATATTTTATTTTTTTGAATAAGGATTTTTTTCTTTTTCTTATTTTCAATGATTATAATTAAGTGTTATATTTTATTTGTAAAATGATTAGGGTTAAGTGTTATATTTTATTTGAACTTTTTTTCTTTAGCTTCAATTATTAGAATTAAGTTTTATATTTTATTTTTTTGAATAAGGATTTACTGTCTATGAGGTTAAGTGTTATATTTTATTTTTTTTAATAAGGATTTACTATCTATGATTATGGTTAAGTGTTATATTTTATTTGAACATTTTTTCTTTATCTTCAATGATTAGAATAAATTTTTTTATTTTATTTATTTGAATAAGGATTTACTATCTATTAGAATGAAGTGTTATATTTTATTTCTTTGAATAAGAATTTATTATTTATAATTTTATTTATTTATTTGTATTTTTTAGGATTTTTATAGTGGACATTTGACCAATTTGATAAATTTATCAAAAAAATGATTTTAATGTAATTTAAAATTCTTTAAAATTTTAACCTCAAAATCAACTTAATTGACACTTCTTTTTATTTTAGATATTAATTTCACTTGATATAATATAATATTTAATATTTAAATATTCAAGAACATCCAAAACTTTAATTTCTCATTACAATCTTAATTTATTATTAAAAAATAGTTTACAAGTCATTCACCAAATTAACAAATAATGGATTTTTCTTTGTCCTCCAATCCCCAACCATGAATGGATTCCCCATAGACTCATTCATTCAACAAATCATTGACCAAACTAATAAATAATGGATTTTTCTTTGGCCTCCAATCCCTAACCATGGATGGATTCCCCATAAACTCATTCATTCATTCATGGCTAACCTCAAACCCTACTTTAATGTGATTAAATCCACTGATATGATCAAATCTACATACAAAAGGGACATGAAAGTTTATATTAAAAATGATTATAAAAAAATAAATATACTTACAAAAGGGATGGGAGAGTTTATATTAAAAATGATTATAAAAAAATAAATATACTTGCAAAAGGTATGGGAGAGTTTCTATTAAAAGTGATTATATAAAAAAAATGTTGATTGTATTGATTTGTTAATTTTTGTAAAATAATTAATGTGTAATTTTGTTTTAAATATATATACATAAAGTTATTAGTAATAAGAAATCCAGAAAACAAATTATGTATATATTTTATTACAAAACTTTAAGTTGTGAAGTAATTTAAGAAATTTTTATTTTTTAAAGAAACTTAAGAGAGTCCAATACATCATGTTAAGGGTTGTTGTAGCTCGAGTTTGGGTGTGATTCATGGGTGATTTTGATATCTTAGATACCTCTAGGTCTCGTGTGATCCATGGCTGATTTTGATAGCTTAGATACCCCCAGGTCTCGTGATCCATAAGTGATTTTGATAGCTTAGATACCCTTAAGTCTTGGTTTGTCACACCACAAATTAATCCACACTAACAAACAATAACAAAAAAAACTTAAAAGTCATATAAATAATATTAAAAAAAATCATACTTGAAAAAATATTTTTTTAACTTTTTTATCTTAAATTTAAAAACTAGAATAGTTTTATATAAAAATATCATTTTTATTACAATCTTTGAAATTTTGAAATACCATACATGCCAATTCATTCAGCCTAACTCTCCACCTTGCATAGTTGCAAGAATTGTAAATGGTTATTTTAATTTTTAGGTTACATTTTTCTTAGTTTTAAGAAGAAGAAGAGAAACACTTCACCACACAAGGGGTTGATATGCAAATTAAAACAATTTCAAGATGAGATCTCTTAATGGATTTAGTGGTTGTTAATTTTGTGTCAAACATCTTTATTTCATTCAAGTTAGAGTTTTTCATTGTAAAATTTGTCATTATGTTGGATGATATTTTTCTTCATAGAAGTGGACCTTAGTTCAAAGGATTTAGTGGTTGTTAATTTTGTGTCAAACATCTTTATTTCATTCAATTTAGGGTTTTTCATTGTAAAATTTTTCATTATGTTGGATGGTATTTTTCTTCATAGAAGTGGACCTTAGTTCAAAGGTGATTCCAATCTCTTCTCCTTGATATTTTGAATCTATTTCCTTTATCATTTGATTTAATTTCATTATTTTAAGCCAGCTAAAACATCCTAATTTCCTATGAAATTTTGGAATAAAAATTGAAATTGACCATTAGTGATATCATGGTAAGTTTATTACCTTGTGGTAGCTTAAAAATAAGGCTCACCAACCTTTATTGATTCATGAATTTGCATCAATGTTTATTTCAACAAGGCTTTGTGTAAATAAATTACGTGAAGTGTATAAGGATGGAAATTGGTTGCAAGTGTTGAACCATGAATGTATAAGTTTCCATGGTGGATGACTTTGAGTGATATTAGGATAATTTTTTTATATTGTACCAACTTAAAAATGAGGTGTCAATGTATGGATTTGCATCAATGTTGATTTGAGATAGGGCAGATCATGCTTGGGGATGGAGGGTCATTTGGAAGTTTAAATTCTCTTCAAAGGAATGGATATTTAAGTGGTTAACTCTAAATAATAAGGATTTTACATGGGAAAAGATACAAAAAAGAAGTATACATGGTCCAAGATGGTAAATTTTGTGTAAGGAATTCAATGAGACTATTGTTGCTTGTATATAGAGAAAGTGTGGAAGGAACTAGAGAGAATGATTGGTATAAGGGAGATATGGGGTAGTAATGCAATTGAAAAAGGAATAAACAAGGGGTGTAATAACTCCATTGTTAAAATAATCCAAGCATAGTTGTTTTGGGGGGAGTTGGTTATCATGGTTCACTCCCATAATTTTAAAGGTGGAATGGTTCTTCTTATTCAATTTGTAGTATAGAGTATTTACATTTTAGATGGATTTCCACATGCTACAAAGGTCAAATCCCAAAGGAATGTATGTGAGGGATAGATTGACATGAGTGGCTTCTTATTTTGATGGTGCTTTTCAAGGGGAAACTCCTGTTTGTGGAGCTATCATAGTCATGCATCTATATTCTCATCATTTTATATCTTTTAAATCTAGTAGTATGATTTAAAGATATCCAATATAACTACCCAATTGTTATGATCTCGTTTGGTAAACCTCAAGGGCTATAAGTCACTAGTACATTTGTATTTCAGAATTTTCACAATAGTTAATGGGTGATCAAAAGTATTTGGGGGGACATTACTCTATTCCTTCAAAGCCTTAGATAAGGGCTCCAAAATACCCTAAAGTTATCATTTCTTCATAATCAATTCCTTGGGATTGAGAAGAAAGTGTGTGATCTAAGAAATTTCATTTATCTTATGTTGTTGTGATGGCTCATAGACATATTTCATTGGATTATATATATTTTCATCAAGGGTCATGGGTTAGGAACATTGATTATTGGAAAATATTTGTTCCATGCCAAAGGAAGGGAGAGGAAATTCAAAGTAACCTCCAAAATGGGGTTGCGGAGATGCATAATTAAAATGTTGATCTCAAAGAAAAACTTAGGAACTAGATAGCTCATATGGAGGATAATTTGTCACTTATAAGGAATTCCATGGATATACAACATAGTATTATCCCATTGATGAATGAGTACTTAAATAAGCTTATTGGCACACACACCTTTCATGATTTAGTGACATAATTTGTATATTAAGTCAATGGGAGGGTATTAAACATATAACAATCCCAATTAGTATAATGTATTCCATGGTAGGATCAATGTGCTCTAATTCGATCTCATACTAATGTACTATGGTCATATAAATTTGTAGAACTATGTGCACACATTGATTTTTAAGATCAAAATGCACAAGTCAGACAACATGAAACACTCATATTCCTTAATGAAGTGCTTATTGTTAGCTATACCCAGGCAAAGAAAAGGGAATGCATTTATTTCACATGGGAAAATTTTGGGTGAAATATTCATTCCAATAACATATTATACATCAAGTAAGACTAGTTTAATTATTAGCTAATTTTAGCTTTGTATATGAAGAGAAAATGATGGTCATTTGGAAGGCTAAAAATCACTTGGGAGACCAAGATTCACATGGAAGGTAAAGGGTCACCCTATCTTGTATAAATGGAACTCTTTCATCATTTGAAGAGGTTTCTTCCTTAACATTGTAACCTTCCTTCATATGTTAATAAATAGGCCAATGTTCTCCAATTTTTATACTCTTGTATATATATGCTTGGTTGTGGAATATTCACTCCTATTCTAACTCTTTTGGTGCTTGCAGGTTGTAATTTGTACATCATGGATTATTCTCTCGTTTTTTTTATTGTGCGTTTATCATTTTCATGTTAATACTTGATTTGGAATAAGTATTCTCTTAGTATTTTGTATACTATCTCGGAGGCTTAAAGTTTTGGTGATTCACTTGCATTAGATGTATATTCTTCTCACTTATGCTATGTGACTAACTTGTTCCATTTTAGGTTGTTGGCTATTAGACAAAGAAGTTTTCCTCGTAGTCAAGTCCTTTTGGATTCTTGAGGAAGAGGAGAGTGTTTGGTGAAGATTCATTTCTAATGGAAGTGATGGATTTTCCCATTGTTATCCATTATATCACCAACTTTACTTTTTTATCCCCACCAAGTTTAGTTAGTTGCATTTCATATTGCATTTTTATAATTTCATTTCATTTATTACACTTGAGCTTAAGGATACTCGACCATAACTAATATGTTTTCTATTTTAAAAAAGGAACGTGTAATTAGGCCCCTTCATACGCTAGACCTGAGAAGGTCACAAGGAACATTTGCTAATTTCAATAGATCATATTATTTACACTAGTCTTCTTCACCCATGTTTATAGAGAATTGAATGTAGAAGTAGATTTTCGGTCCAAAGAGGGTCGGTCATCCTCTTGAAACAATTCTTTGGTTCATCATGGTGATACAAAGGGATCCATCCAATTTGAAACGTCTTCATCAATTTATAACAAAGGTTAAATGTATTGGAAATATTTCCTAGTTCCTTTTTATCTAAAAGATTAATTTTATTTTTTGTTTTTGTTTTTGAAAAACATAATAGGAAACTGCTATAATTTACATCATTTATAGGTTAATTTCTCTTACAAAAGGTCCCTTACGATATG
Source organism: Picea mariana (assembly GCA_032191745.1). Classification (NCBI taxonomy): domain Eukaryota; kingdom Viridiplantae; phylum Streptophyta; class Pinopsida; order Pinales; family Pinaceae; genus Picea; species Picea mariana. Next base: position 74,821 of record JASDQU010013273.1, read on the forward strand.
TTTTTATTACTTATAAGAATACTTGAATACTTGAAAAGAGGGTTTGTATAACTTTTTGTGATATTTCTAAATTTTCTTATGAGCATATGGGTAATCTAATATTTTATATCTATAGAAAATTATATTTTTTTCAAGAAAATAAATAATTATGTAAAATAATGAAAATAAAAGTTGATCTACCAAGCAAATTAAAAGAAAATGAAACAACCATTATTAATGTAAGGTATATCTCAACAAACTAAGGTAATGCAAAATATCACAATGCATTTAGATGAAGTATGCAACTCCTAACTCACAAAAAAATGTAGTTCTTCTCTAAACCAAGTATTGGAAATGAGTATTGGACAACATTGACTAGGTGAGATCCACAAGTGCCATAATATGAAAGAACCTACTTGATCCACTTGGTAGTTTGGAATTAATGAAGAGGAAACTCAATATGATAATCAAGAACCATGAAATAACATCTTTTGTACCATAGGAAAATGGTTATTAGTATAATTTTTAGTGCTTCCAATTAAGTTTGTAAGAATTTGTTAATAAATACGTGGTTCCTTGGTAAATTAGGAGTGTTTTTATTATTCCACCATGGTTCAAATTCCCTTATGATATGGTGTCTCCTTTTTGGTTGGATTTATTTTCTATGTAAGTTGTTTCATTTGGTTGGGGTGGGGCGACTTTGGTGGAATAGGTATCCTTGAATCATTGCATGTTTTAGTAAAAACAACAATCCATAAGAAAATACATGTTAAATCAATCATGTAGTCTTGGAGACAAAAAAAAAAGGCATCCATACGAATATATATATATATATATATATATATATATATATATATATATAAAATCAATCACAAAATCTTGGAGAAATTTATGTATAGAAGTTTCTTAATGAAAATTCTATATAAGAAAAATCATGTATTATGTTTTTAAAACACAATACAATACCATGATGACATGATTATAGTTATTTTTTTATTATTATTATTTTTTTCACTTTTACAGATTTTGTTTCATTTAGTGTATTAAATTTAAAATTATACATCTCATCATTTGGAGTGGGTTTCCATTTATAAGTTGCATAAATTTTAATTAATTTCAATGATTTTAGAGTATGCTTAGCTAATAGTAGGTATACTTGGTATTCTTGGTTATTACTCGGTATATTTGGGTATGTGAGCTCATTTGATTCAATATTTCAATTTTTTAATTTTAACTACTTTATGTTACACATGACATTCATAATGACATTCATGATAATTAGTTTGTAAGTTGATTTGGTGAATAATTATTACAAAGTAATTTTGGTTATTAAAGGATATATATTGAAGAGTGAGCTAGACCTCCTTAGGAATGAGATGGTGTAACATCCCGCTCTTGCGTGCACTAAAAAAACTTATTCTTTGAGGACATTTGCTCGCAAGTGATCCAAATTAGATACTTTTGGGCATTTGATTTATGATTATGAGGTGTTATGAATTAATGATAGGTTGTTTTGCTRCATTGACATAGACATGTGATATTGACTCGGTTTTATTGAGTGTGTAGGATTTCGGACCTCAAGGATGCAAAGGCATCGATGTAACCCCTTGGACTCCGGATCGAGTCRGGGAGTGAACTATTGGGGTTTGATTATTTTATATGTGATATTAGTGCATCTGATTAAATGATATGATTATGGATATATTTTTGACATGATTCGTTGCTGATGCAGGCCGACGATAGCTTGCTAACCAGAATAACATGTGGAGTAGAGGGGTCACACTCGACTACCAAATATGTTGAGAGAGAGGTGTGGAAAAAAACCCTACCACAGCCTACTAGCACTCTCATCATGGCTCGAACTGTAGGTTAACGATTACCTAGTTCGAGAGGATCCATGATGCCGTGAGGATGGACTGCGATAGTCACTCACGATGATACTAAGGGGCGCGCAATAAGGCAGTGGTATTATTCCTTAGAGGCCCTTAGTCTCCCACAAGATCACCTAGTGGAGTATTGACTCCAGGGTTTTTTTATGTCTACCAAGTCAGTCAAGAGGCGAGTGGAACCCTTGGAGCACATAGTGCATCCTGAAGGGTAAGTCGCGCAAGAGAAACAGAAAGAGGCGAGTGGCACCCTTGGAGCACCTAGTACGTCTTGAAGGGTTATTTAATAATTGGATAAACCTAGATGACTTTAGGATGAATAACATATTAAGGAATATTTAAAACTTCTCCCCTAATAAAATGTCGTCCAACCTAGGAAAATAAGTCTAGGTCTAAATTATACTAGTGATAAAAAATTTATTTATTTTTTAATATATATATATATATATATTCATTAATCATGTTACAAGGAGGAGGGGTAAGAAATTAAATTGATTTATAAAAATCTTTTGGGATAAAATTTAAAAAGAGGAAATAATTGTTTTACTATATTATGTTAATTAAAAATTTATTCATTAAAAAGAAAAAGGGAAAAGGGTAAGTTTTTGCACATGCCTTTTTGAGTTTAAATAAAAAGGGAAAGAGGGAAAGCTAAAATAATTAGGAAACTAGGAAAAAGTGGGAAACATAAAAAGAAAAGGGAAACACAAGGAAAAAGGGGGAAAATCANAATAATTAGGAAACTAGGAAAAAGTGGGAAACATAAAAAGAAAAGGGAAACACAAGGAGAAAGGGGTAAAATCATTAAAACTTGTAAGAGGATTTGAGGACACCTAGGAGTGATTCTAGGAGTGCCTTTAGGTGAGTGAGGGAAATAGGGGTAATTAATTAATTAATTAAATTAATTTATGGAAGAATGAAGGGGATGAGCGACACTTGTATGGGGAGGATTTTTATGGATTAAATTATTAAACTTTAAATTAAATGGGATTTTGGGAAAGTAGGGGACTTCGAAACTCTATATAATGGAGGGAGGAGAAAGATGATGGGGGTTTTGTGGATTCATAATGTTATGCCGCAAAAATTTATACTTGACTGACTTAACTTGTGGGAGTTGGGATACCCAGCTTGGTGAGGAGTGGTAACTCGGCCTTGCGAGGTGAGATGTGAGCTAGTTGATTCTCTGGTTAGTGTGTGTGGCCCCTTTGCGGCTCGGGGGGCTAAGGGGGAAGAAGAGTACCCTTAAAGTTGGCTGGGAGGTACCGGTGAAGTCTCATCGGTCGACAAACAAAAGTTGCACGAAGAGCGTGGTACATCAACTCAGAGAGGGCGATTGGGCAACGATACACTTCCTATATTCTACATGGTAGATGGTTAGTATGATTTATGCTTTTAGTTCTTCATGTTTAATTGGGTAAGGAAAATGATTGTCTTAGCATTGTAGTTGATGACTGGAATTTTCCCCTTATCCTTTAGCTCGATGTTGTTTAATTCTGAAGGCCTTTGATCTCTTCCTTTCTTGACCATCCGATGGTTTATTGATTTGTGATGATGCGGTTTATTTTTCCTTCGTATCTAGCTCATCAGTTCATGCCTGAGCAGTCGACCAGGAACCTCATGTATGGTCCTCACTTCAGCTTTAATAGACCTATGGATCTCAACGCCCTTCTTTTATGTGTGTGGATGTCCCTGTCAGCCGTCTACCTCAGTTGTTTGTCCTTCGCTGATTGTTTGTCTTGTGCCTTGATGCAGATAATTGACCGAGCAATTTCTTGATTGAGGGTGAAATTTATCTTTTTCTTGTCTACGTTATGCCCCTTGTTACTGTGGCGACTTGCCTTTATCAAGACTGGAACCATTGCAATTTAAGACTGCGTTTTGGCCACTCGTTATGACTGCTAGAAGTCCATCTCTTAATGAACTTCAATAGGAATCCTTGACAACGATTCCATATCCATCTCGACTGATATTTGGTAATTCAGTGATTCCTTATGTGTTTTACCCCTTTGCGTTTGACTACCTTAGACGTTTAACTACTGGGATTTAACTAGCATTTTTGTTGTTAGCTTTTTACCTGCGTTTTTTTAATGCTGTTGACAGTTGATGGGCATGCATGGCAATATTATTGCGGTACCGAAGTGTCTTGGGTAAGTTAGGATTTTACGGATAGATTTATTGTTTTTTTTTACAATGAATTTATTGAGACAGTGAATCATTCTGAATTATTCCATTTAAATTGGACAGCGAACGGCTTCATTAAATCCCTGATAATTTCTGTATATCCGCTGCTCCTTGATGCAAGACAACTACACTTACAGGCAACAATGTTGTTGGTTCCATTTTTCGAGCAGAGCGTATCCCTATCTCCATTATACAACGACTCCTTCTTAGATTAAAGGGCAACCAGATTGTAAGAGACGAAGAGATTAAGGATAGCGATTAATTGATGGTCGGCGTTTTTTTTTATGGCTAAAGTAGCGACTTCAATTCCCTCTGTGATTTCCTTTTGTTCATCCAATTACCCAGCTTCCCTTAGTGTTCCCCATCGCGGTCGTTGTTAGACACACTCCGGTGATAGGCAACGATTTATTTTTAAGCTTCTTCAATAGATAGATTTGGAATGGTACAGTGATTTTGCTTTTATTTTTATGACAGCGAATGTATAATCCATTCTGTTATGTTTTTCTCAGTGTTTTTCCTTGGTTCAGTCCGCGAGTGTTACTTCTTACCTGGCGATGTCACCCTCTCTAAGAGTGTGTATTCATGTATTATTGGCCTGCGTTGAGTGCGTTGTCATCTTTACCTTCCCTGCGTTTTACTTTACCTGACAACGTTCTCATTTGGCTTTACTAATTCTGGACAGCGTTCCTCCTTTTCTTGGTTAGCAATGATAATTATCATGGTAGGATATAGTTAATATCAACATCATGTGTGCATTGATAGCCTGATATAACATTTAATGTTAAAACAACAAGATAGCATTAAATATCTAATTGACGATTATTTTTTTATAATCACAAAACCACAGGAAATTAACCCGCTTAAATGGCAGAGTCATTTCTAGGTAGTTCTTTTTAATGTTAGTAGACAGCTGTCATTGCATTATGCCTTGATGTAGTTAATGTTGTTATATGATGTCAATTGCTAGTTAGATTGTGGTGTTGGAATTAATTTAGAATTGCCCATTTAGATCTTAATTAATGATTAAACGACATTGTGATAATGTTAGATTGATTGTAATAATGTCTAAATTGTAAATTTTAGACTTGCGAATCAGATTTGTTTAAGGATTAAATTAGAATTGCAATCTATTTACTAGTAGTAGTACTCACTTGCTAAAATTTGATATGTGGTTAATGCTATGGTGGTTGTTTAAATTGGTAAAAAATAGACTAAGCTAAAATAGAATTCGATATCATATTAAGTTAGGTTGTAAATCACTGACTATTGAATTTTAGATTTGGTAACTTAGATATGTTTTTAACGTTAATTTATATTGTAAGTATTGACCAGTGTGGACTTGATAAAATGGTTGGGTTGTTGACGAAGTCGTGTATTGGCTTGTATCTTCCCTTGTTGTCGTCCTCTGGCGTCTCATCAACCTGTTGTTAGGGTAAGGGCGTGATTTTTTTATTGGTATTCAGCTCCTAGCACGTCGGGTTATCCAGAGTCCTCGGCCCAGATAGGATGTGTTGTACCAAGGTTATTGACGCATCTATCATCTGGGGACGACATGATTCTTGAAGAGGGGATCATGGTGCGCCCTATTGAATAACGGTGAATGATAACTGGGCCGGAGGAGGGGCCTTCCATGGGGCCTTCCATGTGAGTGTCGTCGAGTGTTGTAAGTGTGTGTTGGCGCATGAGTTGAACACCTTCAAGCATTGGGTTCACGTGCCTTGAGGTCCTAGTCTTGTTCATCAAGGTCGTTGTGTTGGGAAAGGGATGTTGTCCCTTAGCTTGTAGGTGTGGTCGTGATGCGTTGGGCGGGTAGTCATTTCCTCCTTGTTGTTCTACACATGTTATGCCCAATTACTCTTGTTTTAGTGCGTGGAGTCATAGTATCCTGTTGCCTGGACTGCATGCTTGTGTTCGTCGTCAGTTGTGTGGTTAGTTGTTGTTGTCATTGCCATCCTTCCCTTTAACACACAAAAATAAAATCTTTGCGCTTCTGCTTCGCTCATAGTCGTAATAAGGGGTTGTCATAGATGGCATGGGATTCCATGTTTCACTTTTCATTGCATGATAGTTTCATTTCATTTATTACACTTGATCTTATGGATTCTAGACCATAACTAGTAGGTTTTCCATTTTAACAAAGGAATATGTAATTAAGCCCTTTCATAGGGTAAACCCGATAAGTTGACAACACACATTTGATGATGTCAATAGATCACAGTTTTTACACTAGTCTCCTTCACCCATGTTTATAGAGAATTGAATTTGGAAGTAGATTTTTGGTCAAAAGAGGGTCCTCATCTTGCAACAAATATTTGGTTCCTTATGGTGATAAAAGGGCTCCATCCAATCTAGAAATTCTTCATCAATTATGGACAAATTAAATGTATTGGAAATATTAATTATCTCCTTTTGATCTAAAAACTTAATCTCATTTTTTTTTTTTTTTTGTAAGAACATAATAGGACAATGAGATAATTTGGATCATCTAGGTGGAAATTTCTCTTCGAAAAGGTCTCTTAGAAATTTCTTTAATTGTATTACATTCACCATTATAATACAATATATAGGATTCTCTAACATCTGGAATACTTAATCCATTAACTTGGATTAGATTACAACCTTAATACCTTAATTGGAATTAGAAAACCATGTCTTGGAAAATTGTGTGCCAAAACTTCCCAAAACGTATGCAAAAAACCGGCCAAAAATTTTACTCGACGACTCCAAATCCTTGTAACGCCCCTGCCTCTATTCTTGGTGCAACCAAAAAATGCATGGGGATAATCGTGAAAAAATTAAAACATAAACCTCTACTAGGCTCCATAACCAACACACTTTGTCATTGCTAGCTCATTTCTTAATCATAATTTTTAATAGGTCAATATTTGCTCATAAAAAAATAAGTGTCAATTGAATAACAACACTAACACTAACAATATTTTTGAAGACACGAGTTAATATTCCATCGGCAATGCCAACAATCATCATATTTTTTATTCAAGTTACACTAGAAATGATCATTGAACTATTCAACCAATATTTATCGCCACATTAATCCTAAATAATTCCCATATGTCATACACTTCAAAATATTGACATAGATCGAGAGATCCATTATCATATCAGTTTTGAATCTCCTTCTAAGTTGTTGATATCGACATCAATTAGTATGTGTTTCCACAATTCCAATAATCAAATATCATCAAATCAAATCATCAATATCATCCTCATAAGATATCCAATGAATATCATCAATATCATCAATATTGTCAAATCATCATTAAATTAATATCATGATCAAATAAAGTATCCTCAAATGAAAACATTAAATATCACAAAATTTTTTAAGTCTCCAAAAAAATGAGTATTTGATCATTAGTATCAAGAATAACATTAGTTATGACATTAATTCATTTTACAATACCAATATTACCAACACCTTCAAATCATCAATATTGCCAACATCATAATAATAATTAATATGAAAAACACATCAATACCATCAAGTGTGTTAATACCATGAATTTCATCAAGAAAATCAATATCACCAAACACATAAATATCATCAAGAGTAGGAATATCACCAAACACATTAGAGCATCAAGAGCATCAATAACATCAAATCAACATTAATCATTAATAACATCAAGGGCATAAATACCACTAAACACATGTTGATATAATCAAGGGAATTAATCAAATAATTAATATCATCAAGAGTATCAATAAAATTAGTATCATCAAGATCCTCAATAACACCAAACAAATCAATACCCTCAAGAGCATGAGTAACATCAAATCATTAAAAGAATAAACCCCAAATCAATAATATCAAGGACATCAATATCACCAAACACATCATGAGAATCAACTAAATTATTAATATCGTTAAGAGCATGGATATCATCAAAAGCATCAATATCATTAAGAACTTAAATAACATTGAATCAACATCATCAACATTATCAAATCATCATTTTTTATAACTATAACTATATCTATGACAATGATAAGAAATGAGAAACATTAAGGTTATTATCCTATTAATGTTATTTATTGTTGCAAGTGGTCATTCATCCATTTGAGGTGTCTCCTCTAAAGCTAGGAATAACACATTAACCAAGGAATACCATAACATCAAACCAGGGGAAAGAAGGTGAGCCATGAATTGCAACTAAGGCAAGACAATTTTTCATCTCAAGCAATTAATTGTACATATGCATATACCATCCCAAAGCATTTGTACATGTACATAATATTTTTTCTTTATGTTAATTAAGGTAGGAATAATAATAGTTACCAACTAACATGAAACTGAATACTTGATCTTGATATAACACATAAATTATAACATGAAATTTTCTATGTCTCGTAATCATTTCAATGGATATCTTCTTGAGGAAAGGAAATGGTTCATCACATTACGAAATTGGGTAGTTTGTCATCCATTGCTATTTATTATTTTAATTCCCATAATTTGGGTATCGAGATTTACAAACTTAGCCTTGCTACACTATAATTAAAGTTTGATTAACAACATTATTTATCTTTCATTAATTGCAAAACCTTAAGAGTGGTCTTTCATTTGTAAGTTGCATAAATTCTAAGTAGGTTGTTTTATTTGGTTGAGGCTAGGTGCAAGTCTTGGGTGATATTGGTAGAATAGACATCCTAGAATCATTGCATATTTTAGTAAAAAAAACATTCATAAGATAATATATATGTTAAGTCAATCACGTAGTCTTGAGACCAAAAAAAAAGATCCATAAGAATATATATGTTAAATAACAATCTTGGAGAAATTTATGTATAGAAATTTCTTAATGCAAAATCTATATAAAACATAATGATGTCTTATGTTTTTAAAATACAACACAATACCATGACGAGGATTATGATCAGGGTGATGACCACTATGATTATAGTATTATTTATTTATTACTAGTACAACCGACTCGCGGCTGGAGAACGCCAAAAGGGTTCAATTCAAAACAAGAGCTGTGACTGAGCAGACTCCAACACAGAGCACACATAAACAACACGACAGAAATTACCCCATGCGCGCCGAAGGTATGATATGATTTGAGTGCGTTCTGGATAATGACAAGTGAATATTAAACGTCCGTGCAGGTCGTGGCATCAAACTAGTGTTTTTTAATGATATAAACGTGGCCTGCATATATTTGAACATGGCAATTATTTATTAATCCTCCTTAATCATATAAACTAGTGTTTTTTAATCCTCCTTAATCATTTGAACATGGCAATTATGTATTTTTACAGTAAATTTATAGTGTGATTAGGTAAATGTAAAAAAGTAAACATGTTAACAAATGCCTTCATAAATACAAGGAAGTTATGAACAATAAATCTGAAGCATTGATTTTGGAGGACGACTAAGAATATGCCAGCATCTTCAATGCTTATGCCATCACATTAGAATTTAAGATTAAAAGATCATTAATTGTGCCCATTGTCAATAATATGCCAACATCTTCAATGCAAAGCTATTTTACTGGTAAATGGAGGTATACATACCCTACCTCCTCTGGATTTGAACTTGTGATCTCTTAAGAGGAAACACATGTTCTTAACCATTAAGCCTATTACCATTATATTTTCTACAGGTCGCAAGAAATAGTGATAAATATAACAAAACAATGTATGAGAAACAAGAACAAGTTAAGGAAACCTAAAATAACAGAAACCATAGCTTTTCCCGGTGACATTCTTATTTTAGATGACCTGGCAAATGTTCTGAATAAGGAGACGTGGGTAGAACATCTTACTCCCGCGGAGAGAAGCGAACTTTGTGCATTACTTCCAGACTTGGAAGAACCGGATAAAACGAGTATTGTGTAATCTCTGTTCATTGGGGAGAATTTAAACTTCGGGAATCCGGCGATGAAGTGGGGAGAGAGTGTATGCAAAGGGGAGCAATGTTCACATGCTTTGCTGCAAAAAGAGGAGGAGTTGAAGCGTTCTCAGTCGCAGTATTACAAAGATCTGAAAACATATCGCGACACTCTCATAGACAGCTCTGTGAATCTTGTAATGACGAAGATGCAAAGATTCGGGAAGAGATCGAGCAATGGAGGGCGAAGAAGTTAAGTGATGCCGTGCAGAAACACGAATTTCTTTGGGTTATTTCTTTGCTTTTGGCTTCGTTTAGTTATTAGGGTTAAGTGTTATACTCTATTTGAACAGATTCTTTTCAGGATTTGTTAAGAGCAGGATTTCTGATTGCTTCTCGGTTACATTGGTTTTTTCTGTTAGCTTCAATGAGGGTTAAGTGTTATATTTTATTTGAACATTTTTTGCTTTAGCATTAATGAGTAGGGTTAAGTGTTATATTTTATTTGAATATTTTTGCTTTAGCATCAATGAGGATTAAGTGTTATATTTTATTTGAACATTTTTTTCTTTAGCATTAATGAATAGGGTTAAGTGTTATATTTTATTTGAATATTTTTGCTTTAGCATCAATGATTAGAGTTAAATGTTATATTTTATTTTTTTGAATAAAGATTTATTATCTATTATTAATTTTATCTAATTTGATTTTTATTTTTATTTTTATAGATTTGATTAGTTTAGTGATTTTATGGAAAAAAGTAATTCGAATAGAATTTAAAATTTTTTAAGTGAAAAAACAGCTTAATTGAGATTTATACTTCTTTTTATTTTATTTTTTAATTTCACATTATACAATACAACATTTAATTTACATTACAATATTTAAGTATTCAACAACATCCAAAACCTTAATTCCCCATTACAATCTTAATTTTTTTTTGAAAAATGATTTACAATTCATTCACCCAAATCATTGGCCAAACTAATTAATAATGAATTTTTGTTTAGCCCCTCCAAACCCATTTTACTTAATTCCCCATTATAACCCTGATTTCTTATTGAAAATTGATTTACAATTCACTCACCCAAATCACTGACCAAACTAATTAATAATGAATTTTTGTTTACCCCCTCCAAACCCTACTTTACTTAATTCCCCATTACAACCCTAATCTCTAATCTCTTATTGAATGATTTACAATTCACTCACCCAAATTATCATTGACCAAACTAATTAATAATGGGTTTTGTTTGGTCCCTCCAAACCCTACTTTAATGTGATTAAATCCACTCATGTGATTAAATCTAATTACAAAAGGGATTATATATATATATATATATATATATATATATATATATATATTTTAAAATGATTGTAGAAAAATATATGATGGTTGTAATAATTTGTTAATTTTTTTTAAATAATTAATGTGTAGTTTTGTTTTAAATATATATACATAAAATTTAAGTTAATAGAAACTCCTTATTAATAAGAAATTCATAAAAAAAATAAGTTATGTATATATTTTAAGAAATTTTAAATTGTCTAATAATTTAAGAAATTTTTATGCTTTAAAGAAATTTAGGATAGTGGAAGGGGACACTAAAAAAAATCCAACCATATTAAGGGTTGATGTGGTCCACATTTTTGATGTCTTGATTTTGATGGCTTAGATGAATATTAAAACAATCCAACCATATTAAGGATTGGTGTGGCCCACACTGATTTTGATGGCTTAAATAACTATTAAAAAAACCCAACCATATTAAGGGTTGGTGTGGCCCAAACTCATTTTGATAGCTTAGATGCCTCATCCCTAGGTGATTTTAACTTCTTATATATTTTAGGATCTTGATTTATTATACCATAGACTAATCCACATTAACAAATAACAACAAAAAAAAACATAAAACATGTCATATAAATAATATCAAAAGAAAAATTAAGCATTAAAAAATATTTTCATAACTTTTTAATCTTAAATTTAAAACTAAAATATTTTTATATAAAGATATCATTTTTATCACAATCTTTGAAGTTGATCGCTCTTTACCTTACATAAGTAAAGGACACTTCACCACCCAAGGGGTTGATATGCATATTAAAATAATTTATAGATGAGATCTCTTAATGGATTCAATGGTTGCTAATTTCTTTATTTTACTTTAAAATTTTGGGTTTTTCATTGTAAAATGTGTCAAGTTGACCGCTCTTTACCTTACATAAGTAAAGGACACTTCACCACCCAAAGGGGTTGATATGCGTATTAAAATAATTTAAAGATGAGATCTCTTAAAGGATTCAATGGTTGCTGATCTCTTTATTTTACTTCAAAATTTTGGGGTTTTCATTGTAAAATGTGTCATGTTGTTGAATGGTTTTTTTTGTTTATGGAAGTGGACCTTGGTTCAAAGGTGATGTCGATATCTTCTCTTTCATATTTTTTTAGCATTTTGAATTACTTTAATGGTTTTAAACTCCTAAAACTTCCTAATTTTCTAATAAATTTTGGAATAAAAATTCAAATGGACTATTAATGATATAAAGGTAAGTTTATYACCTTGTGCTAACATCCTAATTGTCTAATAAATTTTGGAATAAAAATTCAAATGGACTATTAATGATATCAAGGTAAGTTTATTACCTTGTGCTAACTTAAAAATAAGGTGTCACTAACTTTTATTGATGCATGAATTTGCATCAATGTATGTTTATTTCAGTAAGAGTTTGTGTAAAGAAATTATGTGAAGACTATAAGGATGGTAGTTGGTTACAAGTGTTGAACCATGGATGTATAACTTTACATTGGTTATTTTGAGTGACATCAGGATAATTTTATTATCTTGCATCAACTTAAAAATGAGGTGCCAATGTATGGATTTGTATCAATGTTGATTTGAGATAGGGGGGATCATGCTTGGTGGTGGAGGTTCATTTGGAAAGTTAAATTCCCTTGAAATGCATGGATATTTAAGTGCTTAACTCTAAATAATAAGGCTCTTACTTGGGAAAAGCTACAAAAAATAAGTGTAAATTGTCCAAGATGGTGCATTTTTGTGTAAGGAATTCAATGAGACAATTGATTATATGTTATTGTCTTGTTTGTATTTAGAGGAAGTGTGGAAGGAAATAGAGAGAATAATTGGTATAAGGGAGATATGGGGTGGCAATACAATTGAAAAAGGATTAATAAAGGGCTGTAATAACTCCATTGTTAAAAAATCCAATCATTTCCTTTGATTTGTTCTTGGGGGAGTTGGTTATCATGGTTCAATTGCATAGTCTTAAAGGTAGAATGGTTCCTATTATTCAATTTGTAGTATAGAGAGTGTACATTTTATATGGATTTCCACATGCTACAAAGTTCAAATCCCAAAGGAAGGTATCCGAGGGACAAATTGACAAGAGTGGATTCTTATTTCAATGGTTCTTTTCAAGGGGAACCTCGTGTTTTTGGAGATAGCATAGTCATACATCTAGATTCTCATCATGTTATATATTTTAAATATAGTTTTATGCTTTAATGATAGCCAATATAACTACCTAATTGTTGTGATATGATTTTGTGACAAATAAGTGCTCTTTGTAGTCAAGTCCTTTTGGGTTATTGAGGAAGAGGAGAGTGTTTAGTGTAGATTTATTTTTAATGGAAGTGATGGATTTTCCCTTTGCTATCTTGTATATCACTAACTAAATAGTTTTTTCTCCCTCCTAAGATTAGTTAGTTGCATTACATATGCACTTTTCATTGCATGATAGTTTCATTTCATTTATTACAATTGAGCTTATAGATTCTAGACCATAACTAATAGGTTTTCCATTTTAATAAAGGAATGTGTAATTGGGCCCCTTCATAGGGAAAACTCTAGAAATTCACAAGGGAAATTTGTTGATTTCAATAGATCATTTTTTTACACTAGTCTCCTTCACCCATGTTTATAGAGAATTTGTTGATTTCAATAGATCATTTTTTTACACTAGTCTCCTTCACCCATGTTTATAGAGAATTGAATGTAGAAGTATATTTTTGGTCCAAAGAGGGTCCACATCTTGAAAAAAATATTTGGGTCATTATGGTGTTAAAAAAGGCTCCATAAAAAGTTCTTCATCGATTTTGGACAAAAATTAAATGTATTGGAAATCTTTCCTAGCTCCCTTTTATATAAAAAAATTAATCTCATATTTTTCTCTCTTTTTTTTAAGAACATAATAGGACACTGCTATAATTTGAATAATCTAGGTGGAAATTTCCCTTACAAAAGGTCTTTTAGGATATGTATGGTTTAGTTATAAGAATATTCAAATGCCTAAAAAGAGGATTTGCATACCTTTTTGTGATATTTCTGATTTTGCATACCTTTTTGTGATATTTCTGATTTTTCTTAGGACCATATGGGAAACATACTATTTTTATATCTAATAGATATGTAAAGTAATGAAAATAGAATTTGATCTACCAAGCAAACCAAAAGAGCATGAAACAATCATTATTAATGTAAGTGATATCTCAATGCACTAAGGTAACAAAAAATATCCCATTTCTCTAAGATGAAATATGCATCTCCTAACTCACAAAACAATGTATTCTTCTCCAAGGGAAGTATTGGAAATAAGCATTGAAAAACTAGTGAGATTATTTTATTTATTTATTATTATTATTTTTTCCCACTTTTACCTACTCGCTTTGTTTCATTTAGTGTATTAAATTTAAATACATTACATTATACATCTCATCTATAGTGGTCTTCCATTTGTAGGTTGCATAAATTTTGATTAATTTTAATGATTCTATGGTATGCTTGGTATACTTGGTTATTACTCGGTATATTTGTGCAGGTGAGCTCATTTGATCCAATATTTCAATTTGTTAATTTCAAGTAGTTTAAGTTACACATGCCATTCCTAATGGATTTTAATCTGTAACTTGGGCTAGCAGATAATTAATTTGTAAGTTAAGTTGGTGAATAATTATTACAAGGTAATATTGGTTATCAAGGGATTTATCTTGAAGAGTGAGTTAACTTACTAAATATCCTTAGAAATGAGATTGTGTGGGATTCCATGTTTCACTTTTCATTGCATGATAGTTTCATTTTATTTATTACACTTGATCTTATGGATTCTAGACCATAACTAGTGGGTTTTCGATTTTAACAAAGGAAGGTGTAATTGGGCCCTTTCATAGGGTAAACCCGATAAGTTGACAATGTATGCTTGTTGATGTCAATAGATCATAGATTTTACACTAGTCTCCTTCACCCATGTTTATAGAGAATTAAATGTGGAAGTAAATTTTTGGTCCAAAGTGGGTCATAATCTTGCAACAAATATTTGGTTCATTAGGGTGATAAAATGGCTCCAACCAATCTAAAACTTCTTCATCAATTCTAGACAAAGGTTAAATGTATTGGAAATCTTTCCAAACTCCTTTTGATAAAAAAAAATAACATCATTTTTTTTGTTTTTATTTTGTAAGAACATAATAGGGAAGTGCTTTAATTTGTGTCATCTAGGTGTAAATTTCTCTCATTGTATTAACTTCACCATTATAATACAGTATACAGGATCCCACAACATCCGAAATACCTAATCCATTGACGTGGATTAGATTACAACCTAAATTCCTTAATTGGAATTAGAAAAACATGGGTTGGAAAACCATGTACCAAAACCACCCAAAACAATTTCTCGGGGACTCCACACCCTTGTGACCCCCCTGCCGCTATGCCCAGTGCAATGTAATAACTCATGGGTCTAATCATGGAGAGAACAAAATGCAAACCTCTACCAGGCTCCACAACCAACACACTTTGTCATTGCTACCTCATTTATTTAATCATAATATTTAATACCAATATTTAAGCATCATACATTAAGTGTCAATTGAATAGAAACACTAACAATAGCAATATTTTTTAACAAACGAGTTTTTTTTTGTTTTTTTTAAGTGAAAAAGGGTGTTAGAAGCTATATTATATTAACAAAAATACAAAGAGGTACAAAAGTGCCGCTGCCACCAAATGTGCAACCATTTTACCAGAAACCAACACAATTTGGGGCACATAAGTAGCTTCTAGGAAAAAAATACCAAAATATTGTTTCCCCATCTTTCCTGCTCAAAGGAAACTAGGAAATATGGAAATATATTGTCTTGACTCTCAACAACAAGATTATAAATCAGACTGATAAAGACAAGATCAAATACCCTGTAACATCCCGCTCTGGCACACTGAGCAAACTTATTCTTCGAGGACACTTGCTCGCAAGTGATCCAGATTATTATGCTATTAAAACTTTTGATTTTGATTATGAGACGTTATGGGTTGATGGCATGTTGTTTTACTGCATTGATATAGACAGGTGCTATTGACTCGGTTTACGGAGTGTGCAGGATTTTGGACCTCGAGGATGCATAGGCATTGATGGAACCCTTAGACTCTGGATCGAGTCAGGGAGTGTACCATTGGGGTTTGATTGTTTTTACTGTGATATTAGTGCATCTGATTAGATGGTATGATATAGATATGTTTTGACATGATTTGTTGATGATGCAGGCTGACGATATCTTGCCGACCAGACTTACATATGGAGTAAAGGGGTCATGCACGACTACCAGAGGTGTTGAGGGAGAGGTGTGGACAACATCCCTGCCACAACGTACTAGCATATCTGAGCTTGTAATTCTGTTGGCCAACGATTAATCGTTCTCTGCAATTTCATGTAATGCGTGGGTGAATGAACACAACGATTCCCTATTTAAATGATGACGACAATACCTCATTTTTTGGGGGTGTTGGTATAGCGAATTGATTATTATTTAAAGACAGAAATGAAAAAAAATGTGGTTTCCTTCGAGTGCGTTGCACAACGTTTTACCTTTAAATGAAGACGACAATATAGTTTCCCTATGGTGCATTTGGCACAATGATTTTTTTTCTCTTTAAAAGATGACTGTGTGGTTGTCTTGTTGACCATGTCTTACCCTTTAAATTCCTGATTGGTTGCTGCTGGGTCGACCACACCCTGCCCCTTTATTTGGGCAATGTTTTGGTATTGCGTTTTGCCTTTAATTAATGACAGAAAATGTGTACATCCTTTTGGTTCGTATTGGTACAGTGAGCTTGCCTACCTTATGATAGAAATATAAATCCCTCTGATGAATCTTCTGTACAGCACCAACATCCTTCCTTCGTCCCTGCAAGTTTTATTCATTCCGTGGCCCCTCAAAGCAAGTTTAACAAGAGAGTCAACTTCTGCCCCGATACAAAATTTAGGAGGCAGACAGATATTGACGCGGTCTACTCATGATTCGCTTTACAATTTCTTGATGAACATAAAGAGAAGATTGATTTCCAGACACTAATTTAGTATCTGGTGATTATGCAATAAATTGTAGCTCGAGCATGTTCCTTGTTTCAAATTCTATTTCTAAGAATTCCTAAGTTTAATAGTCGAATCAAAGGTACCAACATCATTTTCAATTTAAGTTCAGTTGACTAAACTGTTAACACATTTATGTGCGCTTCATTAATCTCTTGAACCGGAGAATACATTTAAAACATTTTCTACTTTTAACAGTCGAATTAGAAGTAGCAACATCTGTTTCAATTTCAATAGATTGAGCTACTGTTAACACAAAAAAAAAATTTAAACATACTTTTTCCACTACGACCACAACTACAATAGATCTTGCTATGCAAGGGTGCTCAGGGTGCTCATGATAGACAGATATACATATCGAGAAACATCAATCTACCATTTTCCATATACAACCCAAAGATTTATGAATTTATTTCTTCAACAAAATAAAGTTGACAGATTTTACAATTCCAGTGGAGGCGTGCTCTTCCAGGAATTCATATGTGCCCTTATAAGTGTAGCTTATTGATTCAAGTCTTTGAATATGAATATCCGACTTAATCTTCAGAAAACGAAGGCGCATATCAATTCAATGTGAATAACTGACTGAATCTTCAAAACTTGGAGATGAATATCAATCCTAAGGTTAGATGCATGTTTACTGTAGTAGGTACGCAAGCAAGATGCAAGTAACCAGGACCCAACCAACAAAGCAGGCCACCAGGAGTACAGGTTGGCCTGCACTTGTACCTGACAATTTTAGATTTGAGCATTATATAACTAACATTGAAATATGTGCAATATTTATCTAGATTTATAATAGAGAGGAGATTTTATGGTTGTTATAATTATTCCATAACTTTACAAGATATAATTGCTTAACATTTTGATACATTTACATACACAAATTTTTCACATCCAAGAATAGAAATGATACAATCATAATTCTTGTTATGAATAGATTGGTTCAATAATTCTTGTTATGAATAGATTGGTTCAAGCAACAGTTACCTTTATTTTTTAATGATATAAATTTCCATAGCTAAATTAATATAGGTTGAGTTCAAAAAAAGAAAAAAAAGAGGAATTTTTAATGTTATTGGATACTATATAAAATGTAATGTCTTTTAAGCTAAGTACAATTTCTTAATTTTGCTAACCTGCCTTGTCATATTTATGGGTGTGGGTACACGCTTCATCCATTTCTAATTAAAAATATTGCAAGTTTATAATGAATGGATAGTTTATAATTTGAAAGACTAGTTATATTTTAATTAATGATTACTTATATTTTTAATTATTAATCTAGTCGAATATTTAGACTTGCTTAGTAATGTTCTTTAAATGTTGATTTAGATGGTACTCTGTTGTCACTTGTAATTTAGAACTACGCAAATGAATTTTTTTAAGGCTATTTAGATTGTACCTTAATGATATTCTGCATTTTAGACATACTAAGTTGGGCTCGTAATAGATGATTAAAAAAAAAGTAACTATTGACTAGCTTGACTCGACGATTGATCGGGATTTTGGCGAAGTCATTTTTAGCTTGTGCTTCCCATTGAGGGTGTTGATGTTCATTTTTAATTACTGTTTGTACTTGGTTAGTAAACTTTTAACGTGCTTGGTTGATAACTGTAAGAGATTCTAGTTACTGGTGTAATCGTTTTGGGTGCGTGGGGTTGTTAGGACGATTTCCTTAGCTTAGTAGGTTTGGTCTGCTTGTGTCGGGGGAAATGTAGACACATCCTGGTTCCTCAGAATAGTTGCCAGCCCTGAGACCTTAAATGGTCAAAATCGATGGGAACGTGGGCTTGAGTGTTGCTTATGTGTCCTGGAGGTCCTAACCATTGCAGGGTAGGACAAATGGGTAGTCATTCTTATTCTTGTTAGGTCGTCATATTGTTGGTGTGTGAGTTGCTTGAGTGGTGTTCGTCGTCGTGTTGCATTGTTGAGTATAATGTCATGTTTACCTTCCTACACACACACACACAAAGAAAATAAAATTGCACTTGTTATGTGAGCCTTGATGTCGTGACAAAACGGGAGGTTCATTACATATGGTATTAGAGCCGGTTCAACCCGTGACTTGGGATCTCTACAAATTTTGTTGATGTGATTTGATTATACTCTTGCTAATCGAGTTGACTTGTGTGTGTGCAGGAAATCATGGTTAGAGGGCGCTGTGGAGGAAAAAGACGGGGTGCTAGGGGAGGGGGCACAATGCCTCCAGTACGATCGACGCCTGAGGGGACTAACCCCTAGGGAGATGAGCAGGTTCTCGGATAGGAGCAGATAAAAGTTGGTGATGTAGTTGGAATGATGAGATATTTTCAGTGCATGTCCGAGACATTGATCAACTGTTTGGACAGAGATGAGGCTAGGGCCTCGGCACCCACTGAGGTTCCACCACGCACTCCGGTCGGTACCAGTAGAATTCACCATGAACTCGAGAAGGTCAAATTTTCTGAGTTCTTTGGTGCCCCGGATGGTGCATCCACCGAGGAATGGTTGGATAACATGGAGATGTACTTCTCACTTCACGATTATACCTTCAAGATGAAGGTCTGCATGGCGATATTTCAACTAAAGGGGAGCACCCTTCTATGGTGGAAGATACTCCTATTGTTGCTGGACATGGTCGTCAAAGACATGTCATGGGAACTGTTCGAGGAACGGTTCCGAGAGAGGTATCTTTCAGAGGAATTCTTTGAGCGTCATCTCAATGAGTTCAACGCCTTATGACAGGGAGGTCGTACGTTGCCTGAATACGAGGCCCATTTTATGGAGCTGCTCCGGTAAGCTCCACACCTTAACATTGAGAAAATTAAGGTCAACAGGTTTGTGTTCGGCCTTAACAATGACCTATGTGCAAAGGTTAGGATTTTGATGCCTCAAACCTTGCATAATTCCGTCTAGAAGTCCCTCATAGCAGAGGAGGAGCTTATCAGTGGGGGTCAGACAAGGACTCTAGTGAGATCAGCAGGGCAGGTTCCATCTGGAGCACAGAAGCATCAGACACCAGCCAGACATACGCTGGGATATCATGGCTTCCAGAGGGGATCCACTTTCACTACACCTCGGTGACCGACACCTCAGCAACGAACACCTTATCGAAGACCACAGCATCAGCAGCAATGTCGCCCGCAGTAGCAATGGCTTAGGCTTGTTCAGCAAAACAGACCAGGGTTCCAGGCCAATGGGCCATCATTTTCTACTTCGAGTACCAGGACTACTAGGTCAAAGAAGGGGTGTTGGACGTGTGGAGAGCCACACTACCAACGTGACTACCTAGTGGAGAGGACTAGAGTGTATGAATCAGCCGGATCCACTACCGTGGGAGATATGGGCAAGGCCCATTAGATTCATGCAGTGGTGAATAACCTCCAGGCAGAGCATTAGTCGACTGTGCTTGAGATGACAGGTACCGTCTCTAACCAGACCTTTCGTATTTTGATGGATCCGAGTGCTACTAAGAGTTTCATTTCTGGTGCAGTGCTAAAAAGGATTAAGGTAAAGGCAGTTGAACATGATGATTTTAGCTTCGTGGAGATGGATTTGAGAGCCAAACAAAAGGTTGGAGGAAAGGTTACGGGCTATGTCCTTAACCCGGGAGAGTTTTTCACAAGGGCCAACTTGTACGTCACGATCTTAAGATCTTATGACGTTGTGATTGGTATGGACTGGTTGGAATCGCATGAGGCAATACTCAACTGTAAGACAAAATGATTGAGCTTGGTCGATGATGAGGGACAGAGACGTGTGATTGTAGGATGAAACCATGGATTTTTCCTGAGGTTCATCTCTTCCTTACAGCTACAAAAGAGTATGCACAAGGGGTGCATAATTTATACGATCCTTGCGTTAAACGAGAAGGGAGTAGCAGAAGGTCTGGAACACCTTCCGGTGGTGAAAGAGTTTGTGGACGTATTTCTAGAGGAGTTACCTGGGATTACGCCAGAGAGGGAATTGGAGTTTACCATAGACCTAAAACCGGGGACTGAACCGACAACAAGAATTCCTTATTGGATGTCGACCCCGGAGTTACAATAGTTGAAAATGCAACTGAAGGAGTTGCTAGACCTAGGACTGATATGTCCTAGTGTGTCACCGTGGGGTGCACCTGTTATTTTCATACGAAAGAAGGACAGATCGTGGAGTCTTTGCATTGACTATCGTCAACTGAACAAATCCACAATCAAGAATCAATATCCATTGCCGAGAATTAATGATCTATTCAATCAAATGAAGGGTGTGACGGTGTTCTCCAAGATCGATTTGCGATCAAGGTATCACCAGTTACGGATCAAGGAGGATGACATCCCTAAGACCGCCTTTAAGATGAGGTTTGGAAATTACGAATTTACTATTTACCATTTGGACTGAGAAACTCCCCAGGGGTATTTATGAGTTTGATGAACGGGGTGTTCCATGAGTACTTGGACAAGTTCGTCCAAGTGTTCATTGACGATATTTTGATTTACTCTCGGATGACGGAGGAGCATGATGAGCACTTGCGCTTGATACTACAGTGTCTGCGAGAGCACAAATTGTATGGGAAGTTGTCCAAATGCTCTTTTTATCAATCAAAGATTCACTACTTAGGGCATGTCATTTCCGATGAAGGCATCATCATGGATCCAGCCAAGGTTGAGGCTATTATGGAATGGCCTGCGTCGACAAATGTCCCGGAAGTGCGTAGCTTCATGGGTTTAGCAGAATACTATCGACGGTTCGTCGAGGTGTTTTCGAAGATAGAAAATCCAATCATGGAATTGCAGAAGAAAAATAAGAAGTTTGTTTGGACCAAGAAATGCGCAGAATCATTTTGGAGGCTCAAGGAGTTGCTGACAACAACACCGATACTAAAGGTACCTGACATGGACGTAGACTTCTTGGTATGCACTGATGCATCCAAGGAAGGCTTAGGTGGAGTCTTGATGCAAGATGGATGATTAATCACTTACATTTAGAGGAAACTGAGAAGGCATGAGGAGAACTACATGACGCACGATTTGCAGTTGTTAGCCATCATATATGCCTTGAAGGTTTGGAGAAGTACCTTGTTGGATGAAAATTTGAACTAAAGACTGACCATTGTGGACTACAACACATATTTACACAAAGTGACCTGAACGCGTGATAACGGTGTTGGTCGAAATTGCTTAGCGAGTATGATTTTGAGATTACTTACATAAAAGGGACAGTGAACAGGGTGGTGGATGCATTAAGTCAGAGACCACACATCTTTTCGGTGTTGCCTCTTCAGATGAATCTACTTGAAATAATTCTAATTTTACAGCATAATGATGACTGGTACAAAGAGGTCGAGGGTTTTATCGAACAAAACACAATGATGGTACCATGATTTGCAAGATTTTTATTTGATAGCGATGGTTTATTGAGGTTTAAAAATAGAATCTACGTACTGCCGAACGATGAGTTGAGGATGTTGATCCTGAGCGAGGCTCATAGAGCAGTTTACATGGTTCACCGAGGAGTCACGAAGATGAGGGCAGACCTTAAACCCTTATTCTTATGGAAGGGAATGAAGGCAGACATAGTCAACTATGTGGCCAGATGTCTAGAATGTCAGTAGGTAAAAGCTGAACATAGACACCCAACAGGATTACTACAACCACATGTTATTCCGAAATCAAAATGGGAGGTTATTTTGATGGATTTTATTGTTCGATTGCCACTGACGACAAGGAGACATGACTCGATTTTCATAGTGGTAGACACTCTGACGAAGAGTGCTCACTTTATTCCTATGCGTACGACGTATTAGGCACCTGACATAGCTAGAGTTTTCATCACTGAGATTGTGAGGCTGCATGACATGCCTAAGAGGATTATATCCGATCGAGGATCGATGTTTACTGGATGATTTTGGATGAGTTTCCAAGAGGCCTTGGGAACCCAACTTAACTTTAGTACACCATATCACCCGGAGACTGACGGGTAGACTGAATGAACGAACCAAACCTTGGAGGACATGTTGCGCATGTACGTGATGGACCATCAAAAGCATTGGGAAGAATTCTTTCCACTAGTAGAGTTCACTTACAACAACAGTTACTAGAGCACCATTAAAATGGCACCTTTCGAGTTTCTCTATGGGCGACCGTGTCAGACGCCTTTGAGCTGGGATCGGCTCAAGGATAGGGTCCTAGTGGGACCTGAAGCGATCCAAGAAATGGAAGAGAAAATGAAAACGATAAGACAAAGGATTAAAGAAGCACAGAATCGACATAAGAGTTATGCCGATGTGCACCGTGTCGACCGTAGTTACGAGGTCAGTGATCGATTCTTCTTGCGGGTTAAACCGCATAAGAGTTCGATCAAGTTTGGGAAGGGATCTAAACTCTCTCCTAGGTTCATGGGACCTTTCGAGATTGTGGAGAGAAAGGGGCCCATGGCCTATCGACTAGCCTTGCCTGATTCTTTGAATCATATGCATGATGTTTTTCATGTATCTGCTTTGAGACATTATATTAGTGATCCTACACATGTTACTGACATGAGTTCCTTGCAGGTATCAGATGAGGCAGTGCTCATGGCTGAGTCATTCTACATCTTAGATCATCACGTTCGACAGCTACGACGTCGAATGGTAGATCAGGTCAAGGTCTAATGGGACAATTATAGTCCGCACTCAATGACTTGGGAGGACGCATATGATATGCGTCAGCAGTTTCCATTTTTGTTTGATAGATAGACATCTGATACTGTGATACACTTTATTTCGGCATTTATACTGTGAAACTTCAGGATGAAGTTTAAACCAAGAGGGGGGTGTATGTAACATTTCGCTCTGACACACTGAGGGAACTTATTCTTTGAGGACACTTGCTCGCAAGTGATCGAGATTATTATGCTATTAAAACTTTTGATTTTGATTATGATGCATTATGGGTTGATGACATGTTGTTTTACTTCATTTATATAGACAGGTGCTATTGACTCGGTTTACGGAGTGTGCAGGATTTTGGACCTCGAGGATGTAGAGGCATCGATGGAACCCTTGGACTCTGGATCGAGTCAGGGAGTGTACCATTGGGGTTTGATTGTTTTTACTGTGATATTAGTGCATCTGATTAGATGGTATGATATGGATATGTTCTGACATGATTTGTTGATGATGCAGGCTGACGATAGCTTGCCGACCAGACTCCCATATGGAGTAAAGGGGTCACGCACGACTACCAGAGATGTTGAGGGAGAGGTGTGGACAACATCCCTGCCAGAGCGTACTAGCACTCCCGATGTGGCTTGAACTCTAGGTTAACAATTACCTAGTTCGAGAGGACCCACGATGTCGTGAGGGCAGACTGCGACAGTCGCTCATGATGATTCTAAGGGGCACGCAATAAGGCAGGGGCCTTATTCATTAGAATCCCTTAGTTTCCCACAAGTTCACCTGGCAGAGTGTTGACTCCAGGGGTTATTGATGTCTACCAAATTATCCAAGAGGCGAGTGGCACCCTTGGAGCACGTAGTGCGTCCTAAACGGCATGTCGCATAAAAGAACAAATGAGGGGAGTGGCACCCTTGGAGCACCTAGTGCGTCCTGAAGGGCACATCGCGTTGTTGATGATAGAGGGGTGAACCTAGATGGCTCTAAGACAATTAACATGTTAAGTAATTTTTAAAAACAATTTCCCTAATTAAATGTCCCCTAGTATGAAATTTAAGGCCTAAGTCTAAATTACGCTAGTGGTAAAATTTTGTCTTCTATAAAAATAAATAAAAAATAATAGTAATAAAAATAATAAAAATAAAAACAACTTAACTAATAATTATGATCTTCATTAAATCTTGTAACATGAGGGGGGTAAGAAATGAAATGTTTCAAAAAAACATAAAATCATGTTGGATTAAAATTTAAAAAGGGAATTAATTGTTTTATTACCTTAATAGATTAAAATATACTAATTAAATAAGAAAAGGGAAAAAGGGGTTAATTTTCACACTTGCCTTTTTGAGTTCTAAGTAAAAAGGGGAAAGAGGGAAAATAAAAAAAATAGGAAACTAGGGAAAAGAGGTAAGATAAAAAGGGAAAAAGGGGAACTTAAGGGAAAAAGTGGAATGCCAACTTAGTAAAGAATCTACCATTTAAGAGCTTTTTAATTTTAAACTGAATTAGCAATTTCATAATAGGGAAAGCCTTTAAAACCTGTAAGGGAATTTGGGGACACCTAGGAGTGATTCTAGGAGTAACTCTAGGTGGGTGAGGGAAATAAGATAATTAATAAATTAAAGAAATTAAATAATAGAGGAATGAAGGGGATGGGTGATACTTGTACGGAAAAGAATTTTTAGGAATTTATTTTAAAAACTTTAATTAAATGAGATTTTAGGAAAGAGAGGAAGTGGGAAATTCTATATAATGAAGGAAGGAGAAGAAGAAAGGATCATGTTCTATTTGCGTAACGTTATGTTGTAGAAATATCGACTTGACTGATTTACTTGTGGAAATTGGGATACCCATCTCGGAGAGGAGTGGTAGCTCGGCCTTGCGAGGCGAGCTGGGAGCTAGCCAAAATCTATGGATAGTGTGTGTGACCCCTTTGCGGCTCGGGGGGTTAAGGGGAAGAAGAGTACCCCTAGCATTGGCTGGGAGGTACTGAAGAAGTCTCGATGGTCAGTGAGCGGGAATTGCACGGAGCGCCCGGGACAACATTCGGAGCGGGCGATCAAGCAACGGTACACTCTCTTTATTTTTGTATGGTAGAATGTATTAGGATTTATGCTTGGAATTGCTTAATTAATGGAAAAGTTAAATGATGTTTTTTAATTGGTGAGTGAAACCTTCCTTAGCTTATCTAGATGGTTGTTGACTACCACGACCTTCGTGCTCCCGCACGTCTTGACCACCCTGCTGTGTTGAGTGTGATATTCTTGGTTGTTTAGCCTTCATCCCTAGATCACCAGTCCTCGCATGAGCAGTCAGGTAGGATCCTGATCTACGGTCATCACCTTAGCATTAAAAGACCTATGGATCTCAACGTCTTGCTTTTCTGTGTGAGGCTGATGAGCGAAGGACGTTCCTATCAGCCGTCCACCTCTGTTGTTTACCCTTGGCTGATTGTTGTCTTGGGCCTTCCAAAAAAAAGAAAAAGGGTACCTCTGTGTTTGGATTTCTTGCATCCTTGTTGGTTTATCTTTGTGGTCATTTGAATGACTTTCCCTACAAATCCTTGTGCTTCTCTTACGGTTCTTTGTATTTTTACATCCTTGACTGCGATTTTATTTTAATGGATAATTTATCTCTGAGCTTGTAATTCTGTTGGCCAACGATTAATCGTTCTCTACAATTTCATGTAATGCATGGGCGAATTAACACAACGATTCCCTATTTAAATGATGATGGAAATACTTCATTTTTCTGGGGTGTTGGTACAACAAATTGATTATTATCTAAAGACATAAATGAAAAACAATGTGGTTTCCTTCGGGTGCGTTGCACAACGTTTTACCTTTAAATGAAGACGACAGTATAGTTTCCCTGTGGTGAGTTTGGCACAACGATTTATTTTCTCTTTAAAACATGACTGTGTGGTTGTCTTGTTGACCATGTCTTACCCTTTAAATTCCTTATTGGTTGCTGCTGGGTCAACTACGCCCTGCCCCTTTGTTTGGGCAACGTTTTGGTACTGTGTTTTTCCTTTACTTAATGACATAAAACATGTACATCCTTCTGGTGTGTATTGGTATAGTGAGCTTGCCTACCTTATGATAGCAATATAAATCCCTCTGATGAATCTTCTATACAACACCAACATCCTTCATTCGTCCCTGCAAGTTCTATTCATTCCGTGGCCCCTCAAAGCATGTTTAACAAGAGAGTCAACTTCTGCCCCGATACCAACTTTAGGAGGCAGACAGATATTGACTCGGTCTACTCATAATTCGCTTTACAATTTCTTGATGAACATAAGGAGAAGATTGATTTCCAGACACTAATTTAGTATCTGGTGATTATGCAATAAATTGTAGCTCGAGCATATTCCTTGTTTAAAATTCTATTTCTAAGAATTCCTAAGTTTAATAGTCAAATCGAAGGTACCATCATTGCTTTCAATTTAAGTTCATTTGACTGAACTGTTAACACATTTATGTGCGCTTCATTAATCTCTTGAATCCGAGAATACATTTAAAACATTTTCTACTTTTAATAGTCGAATTAGAAGTATCAACATCTGTTTCAATTTCAATAGATTGAGCTACTGTTAACACACAAAAAAAATTAAACGACACTTTTTTCACTATGACCACAACTGCAATAGATCTTGATATGTAAGGGTGCTTAGGGTGCTCATGATAGACATATATACATATCGAGCAACATCAATCTACCATTTTCCGTATACAACCCAAAGATTTATGAATTTATTTCTTCGACAAAATAACGTTGACAGATTTTACAGTTCCGGTGGAGGTGTGTTGTTCTAGGAATTCATATGTGCCCTTATAAGTGTAGCTTATTGATTCAAGTCTTTGAATGTGAATATCCGACTTAATCTTCAGAACACAGAGGCGCATATCAATTCAATGTGAATAACCAACTGAAGCTTCAAAACTTGGAGATGAATATCAATCCTAAGGTTAGATGAATGTTTACTGCAGTAGGTACACAAGCAAGCTGCAAGTCACCAGGACCCAACCAACAAAGTAGGCCACCAGGAGTACAGGTTGGCCTGCATTTGTACCTGGCAATTTTAGATTTGAGAATTATATAACTAACATTGAAATATGTGCAATATTTATCTAGATTTATAATAGAAAGGAGATTTTATGGTTGTTATAATTATTCCATAACTTTACAAGATATAATTGCTTAACATTTTGATACATTTACATACACAAATTTTTCACATCCAAGAATAGAAATGATACATTCATAATTCTTGTTATGAAAAGATTGCTTCAATAATTCCTGTTATGAATAGATTGGTTCAAGCAACACTTACCTTTATCTTTTAATGATATAAATTTCCATAGCTAAATTAATATAGGTTGAGTTAAAAAAAAAAAAAAGAGGGATTTTTAATGTTATTGGATACTATATAAAATGTAATGTCTTTTAAGCTAAGTACAATTTCTTAATTTTTCTAACCTGCCTTGTCATGTTTATGGGTGTGGGTACATACTTCATCCATTTCTAATTAAAAATATTGCAAGTTTATAATGAATGGTTAGTTTATAATTTGACAGACTAGTTAGATTTTAATTAATGATTACTTATATTTTTAATTATTAATCCAGTCAAATATTTAGATTTGCTTAGTAATGTTCTTTAAATGTTGATTTAGATGGTACTCTGTTGTCACTTGTAATTTAGAACTACGCAAATGAATTTGTTTTAAGGCTATTTTAGATTGTACCTTAATGATATTCTGCATTTTAGACATACTAAGTTGGGCTCATAATAAATGATTAAAAAGAGAGTAACTATTTACTAGCTTGACTCGACGATTGATCGGAATTTTGGAGAAGTCAGTTTTAGCTTGCGCTTCCTGTTGAGGTTGTTGATGTTCATTTTTAATTATTGTTTGTACTTGGTTAGTAAACTTTTAATGTGCTTGGTTGATAACTGTAAGAGATTCTAGTTATTGGTGTAATCATTTTGGGTGCGTGGAGTTGTTAGAATGATTGCATTAGCTTAGTAGGTTTGGTCTGCTTGTGTCGGGGGAAATGTAGACACCTCCCGGTTCCTCAGAATAGTTGCCAGCCCTGAGACCTTAAATTGTCAAAATCGATGGGTACCTGGGGTTGAGCGTTGCTTATGTGTCCTGGAGGTCATAACCATTGTAGGGTAGGATGGGTGGGTAGTCATTCTTATTCTTGTTAGGTCGTCATGTTGTTGTTGAATGAGTTTCTTGCGTGGTGTTCGTCGTCATGTTGCATTGTTGAGTATACTGTCATGTTTACCTTCCTAGACACACACACACACACACAAATAAATTTTTTTTTGCACTTGTTATGTGAGGCTTGATGTCATGATGAAACAGGAGGTTCGTTACATACCTGGTGACTTGTTGTCCTCGTCCTCCTTCCACGCTGCTCTAGCCTGAATGACAAATAGTTGGGTGCACGTTGGGCATTTTCGATTCGCCCGGGCCTTGGAGTAAGCGTCCAGAAGCATATCCAAATGTTGTCCCATTAGGAGGGCTCTGTGCTCCTAGTCTGCCATTTGTCCTCAGGGTTCAAACACTAGATCCAGGTGTTTCACATGGAGGAATGGTGGATGGACATCGGAGCGTGCATGCATTCCTTTTGTGTCTGCCTCGCCTCGGTTACCCTTCTCTGCTTCTGCATTGGCCTTGTCTTTGTCCATGGATGCGATGTCTGTATGGTGCACTATTACAACACTGGTCCTCTACGATACCACATCCATGTAAGGCACCTCCTCGACATAACACGTTGGGAGATCCTCACAAAGCCTCCCCCTTGTTTTGTCTCTTGCTTGAGGCTCCAGGGCAGTTAGAGTGTCTTCCGTGTATGGTATTTCCTCTATGTAGCAGGTCGGGAAATCCTCTCCAGGCTCTCCCCTCAAGCTACTTCCAGCATGAGTTTCAGGTGCAATTAGAGGATTGTCTTCGTTCTTAATGCCTGTGGGCTGCCAATTATCCAGTGCTGGCAGGGTTACACTTTTGCTTGTTTTATGAGAAAAAAATCTGTATTTTCACAAGTTATTCAACTTCCGGCATACAAAAGTATTTTTTTTTATTTAGAATTTCACTTTACAGTAAAAACAAAACTTGTGAATAATTGTGTTATCTTTCCAATAACTATTTTTCAATTTTTTTTTATCACGATTTGATATGTCAATTTGACAATGGTTTAACAGTATGTTCCTTAAACATGAAATGAATGATAATGAGATACTTATTTCTACAACAATGTATCTATTATTAACTTATGTTTTTAAGAAACGAAATATATTGCAACAATCTACAGAGACTCTATTTTACTATGACTATAATTTTGAATCTAACGGATGAATATTATAATTTCTAGAATTTTTTGAAGTTGACCAAGCTAAAAACACTCCAGATTTTAAACACATGTTTTTCTACACGTTGTATCTATCTTAATTTTTACTTAAAACTAAAATCTAAATATACCCTTTTGAAAAGAACAGTTTAAGGATTATGAATATATTTTTTTCCAAATGTTTCACTATATATTTTTAGAGATACCGATATTTCATTTCACCGAATCATAATGTCTTGTGAAAATATTATGTAGTGATTTTTTTTTAAATTAAATAAAATTAGATAAAAATAAAGAAAATGAAAACAAATTATAGGAATTGAAAGTAGATTCAATTTTGGAAATGTTGGTGTCATTTTCGAAACCAAATTCTCAGTATTTGCAGGAGTCTGCAACCTCTGAAGTTCAGTTAATCTTGGGGCAATTATTTAGTTTTAGTTTTCAGTCCCAATTTCCTATTTTCGATCGAAATAATATTTCGGCTGAAACAATAATATTTCTGTCGAAAGACTAAAATCTAATGGAAACCGTTAGAACTGAACGGTTTCCAAATTTTTTGGCCAAAAAACCATTCTTTCGGCTGAAAGACTGTCGAACGAATTCCTTCCATCGAAAAAATTGAAACGACACGTCGTATTGTTTTCTTTCACACCAAATTGTATAAATAGGCTTTCAGCCGAACACATTTAACACAATTCATCAGATGGAGAAACATATATAAGCTCGAGGATAGGGATTTCAAATGATTTCTATTACTGATTGCAACTGTATTCTTTTCTTTCTTTATTGCAGCTCATATCGATACATTGTGGTTTTCTATAGCACTTAAACAAAGTTTTGAATCATCTTTTTGGTTTTTGTTGAATAAGGTAATTGATGTTTGTTCAATTTTTTATTGGAATAACAATTTATATGTTGAAAGATAAATGTTGAGCATTTTTTCAAGGTGAAGTCTTTGTTAAAGATATCTTTTACAAATAACTATAAAAGTCATGGGAAACAAAAGTTTGTGCAATAGAAAATATGATCACACTTGAGATAATACTCGCCAAATCGAGCAAAGGAAAGAGATTTATCAGAGAAAGAAATAAGAACTTGCAAATATTGAAGAAAGAAATGATGATAATGTCAATAGAGATTTTTGACAAGAAGAAGTTCAACCAGGTATACATGCACATATGATGATCGAGCACACGACACACATTGTGACTGTATTCAAAAAGTACAAAATTCAAAGTATAGAATTCAAATTTAAAATATTGTAAATAATATAATTGATTGTAATTACAATTTGATTTTTTTCAAAAAACATAAATAGATTTGTCTCATAATTTCGAAGAAAATGTTGAAACCGAAATTGAATTAGAAGATGAATCACCTATATGTATGTACATAAATTAAATTAATACAAGATGAACACTCAAGTATATATAACTTAGTGAATTTGTGTTCGGGTTATGTTTTTTAATATAAACTTTAAATTGAAATATGTAGGAGAATCTATCAAAATTGATGATGAAATATTAGAAAATGTTGATACTGACAAATTTGGAAAGAAAAAAGCTAAGCATTATATAAGATATCGAACTAAGAATATGTATAATACTTATTTCAAAGAAGAATCAATGACAGTACAGGCTCAACTTTTACTTTCTCTATTGAAGTCAAGAAAGTTAAAAGAAGCTACATCATTATTGGGTATTCAAAAGTCAACAAAGGATACAAAGGTGCAACAGAATGTCTTTAACAATATAACTAGTGTATTAAAAGCTTTTGGAAAATCTCGAAAAGAAGATGTCTGTGTTGCACGTAAAACGTTACAAACAACAATTGTTTCAGGAAGCAATATAAAAGACAATTTGACAGTACACATGGCAAAAGCGATGGGAATGTCAAGAAAAACATTGCACAAACATAGAAAATTTCATTTCCAAATAGATGTAAATGATGAATTGGCTTGTTGGACAATGATTTCTAGACAACCCTACAAAGATAGACTTGCAGAAAATGTTAAAGAATTGGCCCGTAATTGTTGGTTGGAAGAATCTCGTGTTTCACCACATATAAGGGATGTGTTGCATCAGAGAATAGGATGAAATCAATATGAAGAACATCCAAAACATATATTGCCAATTGTAATGTACCTCAAAATTTACATACAAAAAAAAAAATTGTTTGGGGATATTTAATTGATTTTGTATCTTTGAGGCCGTTCAAACACTTGTCTATCCTAAGGCACATTCATCTTACTGCTTTCGCTCCTCTATCCTATTAACATAGGGTCGCTATCTCTTTTGGTAAAGTGTTACATACGACAACATGTCTATAATTAGGAATCATTTGTCTCATGGTAACTCAATACTATCCGTTATCTTATTCCTAAGCCACTCTAAGACATGTAGTAATAACCACTTAGAGTCTTGCTATCCTATAATTCAAGGTTAGAGGGGCTAGGCCTATAGAAGACCAACCCCTTAAAAGAATTATACAATCTACAAGGAGAAACTAATCTTATTCAGAAACAAAGGTAAAGTGGATTAACTTTGGCCACTAAAAATTACACCTTGAATTTATAGCGCACATAGGGTTAAACTATGAGAGGTTAGAGATTATGATCATTGGCACACAACTCGTTGGGTAACGACAAGGCCCAACCTTTTTGGTGTTTAATGTAGGGTAGTTTGGACTCAACCTAAAATGGTGTAATGAGACCTTGCCTTGCCATCAATGCCCCTAGCTACCGATACAGGTGGAAGGCGACTAAGCCTTAAAGACCTGTCTTCACATTTAATACACTTGGGGAAATGTCTATTCGATACAAAGCTAGGCTGGCGTGCTTCCAAGGAAATTTTGACACCTTCCCCATAATCACATGGCTTATGTACGAGATCCTTCTCTCCTTTTCTCCATTCAGAGGTTACCCCATGCCTTTCACTCTCATTCTGATTTTTGGTTTGGGTGAGAGAGGATTCACCATCTCAGGCCATTCCATTCACTCCCTGGTTAAGGTTTCTTTTTGTGAAGGATATAGAAAGGTATCAGACCAAAACCTTTTTTGGCTCAAGCCTCATGGCCGGGGTACACGGTTCAGTCTCTGTGCTAAGTGCTTGGAGGTTCTTGGTGATTCTTTCCGATAGTCGTTCTGTGTGGTAAGTTTTACCTCTGGGTGTCTTTTATTTACATTTTTAAAACAAACATTCTTCTTGTCTGTGGTTCTGTGCACATCTCTGTTCTTTGATAGTGTCTTCATCTTTTCCAAGGTACTTGTCTATGGTTCTGTTCACAACTCTGTTCTTTGATAATGTCTTTGTCTTTTTCCAGGGCACTGTGTTAGGAAAGAAAAAGAGTCGGGTTTTATTTTTGTAAGGGTTTTGGATCCTATTCTAGTTTATCCCTATTACTGCAAAATACGACCTGTCGGGACTGAGCCATTACTCGTATATGAAGTAGAGAACTTATTTGGTTAAACCCCTTGTTATTATTCCTTGTTCTCCTTCGTTGGATAGTCCATTATACCCTTGTTATTTTTGTGTCTTGGTTTGGTTAAGCGGGTGTTATTATCTTCTGGTCTCCCCATTGGATAGTCCATTAAATTCTTGTTATTGTTTTCCTGGTCTTTAGTGGCTGGCTTTAGTGTTAGCTGGTAGCACCGATTTAGAAGTGAAGTTCTTCCCATTTCCGAACGCGTTTAATCTCTTCGGTTAAGTTGAATGCACGAAGGTTTATGTTTACCATGCATAGTTTTTTATGCCTTTTGTTATTTCTGGTATTCCTGTATTATCCATTTGGATTATATACTGATATCTATAACTAATGATGGGCCCCTGGAAGTGCGAGGGTACCCATCAAGGAGGCACATACACCCTTTCCCCTCTCAGTCTGGGCGATGTAGTGTGACGAAAAGAGGCATACATCCTCTGCTTTAGTTACATATTCAACAGGTCCTTTTTAGTCATTTCCTATTCTGTAATTTAAATACCTTATCCTGTTGGTTGTGTTTTAATACTTTTTGTTACTTTTGTGCAGGTGTAGGCATGTCAAATCATGGGGACACCCTCCTTGCTTCAACAAAAGGTATTCGGATTCCTGCACAGTTGCTAAGTTATTTGTCGTAATATAGACCCCATTGGGAGGTTAATTCCATGTTTTGGGGTACGCTCCGAATTGTATAAAATGATTTCTGGGGCACCGAACCATTGCACAGTGTGCGCCTAGTTGGAATTTGGTAACTAGACCATTGATTGTTAAAAAACAATACAGTACTCATCATATCATGTGTATTAGTTCTATTGGGGGGTTTGGAACTCTGAAGCATTTCCTCTGTATAATATAAATTTGGTTTATGTTCTGGCTATCATATTTATTTTGTTCCAAAATCGAATCTCATTATTGGATGTATAACCCTTTCCGAACCAAATCGACCATGCATAGTGATTATGCCTAGGGGTTTGGTTCTTTCCCAGAATCAATATGGTCAATGGTTCTAGTCTTTTTTCATTTATATTTTCAATTGAAGAATTTACTAGTTTAGTTTCACTCACCACAAGTCATTTACCTTATGTTCTTTTTTAGTTAGAAGTGTTGAATAACTTTAATCGATCTGCTTATTAGTTGAAAGTAGCTTCATTACAGTTCGTGTACTATTTTCCTTTTGTTTCTACTTATCGTATAGATCTATGCATCAGAAAGGGTCAATGGTCCTCATTATTCGTTATGATTTGTGCTTTATTACCTTTTGTTTCTATTATCATTATTTAAAAAGTCTCTACAGGATTATTTGGGTTACGTATCAAGAAAATGTTTTAGCCTCTCTTCTTGATTTATATTGATTAAAACCTCTATGGGTCTGCTCACACGAACAAGAAATAGTATTGTCATTATGTCATAACCCGTGGTTTAATATTTGCTCACAGGGTCATCCCTTACTGTCGTATCTATCTCAATTTACGCTTGTATATATATATATATATATGACCTACCTGTAATGGGGTCCGATGAGTCTTTTCCTTTCTTGGAATTATAATTTTCCTCTTATAAGGTTATCTATCCCCTTAACTCTATCGGACTCTGGTATGGACAGTTTACTTAGTGGCATTCCTCCTCTATTGCAGCACATCCATTACACTATATATATATATATATGTTTAAAGAATATACCGGTTTATATGTCGGTCGATTAGTACTTCACTGTTGTAGAGTATACTTGTTGGATTTATGAATGTATGCTTAGTCGCAAAAGCTCATTGTTTATTAGTAGCATCCACAGGAAAAACTAAAACAAGACAATCTGTTATGGAATTTTTAACTATTACAGAATTCGTTTTGCTGTTAATACATTCCATAAAATCTTAATAATATACCCAGTATTAAATCTAAATAAAAAGGTCCATTTCCAGCCAATTATTCGGAAGTAAACAGTTAGATATTTCCCACAGCATTCGACCAGAAACAAAATTGTATAAAGAAGTAAAACGAATTTCAATACATGATCATTTGACTAGAGTAAGGTAGATTCACATATTTGAACCAGATTTTACAAGAAGATGAAGGGAGCAACCAGGTTCCTTCCAACCATAGAACAGGGCAGCCAATTTACTTGCCTGATTCACCCCCTAGCCTAACCATGAATCCATGAGGGCGAATTGAAATCTCCTCTCCAACAATGTCCTTCGAATATCAATAGTATTCCCTTGCCTCACACTAACACAGTAGTGTTCATAACAGCAAGAACAAAATTTATTAGTCTTTTCCCAGCATACTTGGCAGTGTCCTGCCTCCTCACATATGCTCTTTTTATTCGTTTTGCCTAGGACTTTTTCCCTCTCTTGGGGAATTTTTGCAGCCTTCTAAATCCATGATTTTTAGGGGCTGCTATTGGCCAAATCACTGATTTTCCACTTGTAACAATCAACCCAAAGTTAATTTCAATGTGTTCCCCACTCATGGAGTCATGGTTAGCTAATTTCAACATGACTGCTCCATTTGTCCTCCTGCAATCAATATAAAATATTCTTTTCTTTCCTGTTTCATACAAGTTTCATAGTCAAGTAGCTAGTTGGGACAAATCAGAACTCTGCCCAATAGTCAAATCATTTATTACAATCATAAAATTCAAAATTCAGAATATCCATAATTGGCAAAAATTTTCCAATTTCGGAATTTACTAAAAACGGAAATAATTTTACAGCACTTTTAGATTCAAAATTATTTTGTCCAATTTCTTTATTTTGGGGATGTCACATCCTTTCCCCCTTAAATAAAACACTGTCCTCAGTGTTCGTTCCTTTCCTGAAATAGGATTGGATGAGATTTCCTCAAGTCTCCCTCTTGTTCCCAAGTGGCCTCCTCAGGACTAAAGTTCTTCCATTGCACATTTACCTCAGCAATGACTCTGTTTCGAAGTGCTATTTCTCTCCAGTCCAGAATGCGTAGGGGTTCCACCTGGAACTCGCCTTTGGGTTCCACCTGCACCAAGTTCCAATCAATCATATGAGTAGGGTCATGAATATACTTCTTCAGCAATGAAACATGAAATACATTATGAATTCTTAGATTAGCTGGAAGCGCAAGTTGGTATGCTACGGGTCCAATTCAAGCTAGTATCTTGAAGGGCCCACAAAACCTAGGTGCCAACTTGGCACAGTTTCCTAATTTCAACAAGCTTTTTTGGGCTTTGACTTTCAAATAAACATGGTCTCCTGCTTGAAATTCCAAGTGTCGTCTTTTCTGGTCTGCGTAAATCTTTTGTCTATCCTGTGCTTCCTTCAAGTTCTATTGTACCTTTCTAACCATGTTCTCCATTTCTTGGAGCATTTCGGGTCCGAACATAAGTCTGTCAGCCAGGTTATCCCAGATGATTGGCGTCGTACATTTTCTGTTGTACAGTATTTCGAAAGGGCTTAACTTAGCCAAGGTTTGGTACCCATTGTTATAAGAAAATTCTACCAAGTGCAGATAGTCTTCCCACTTGTTTGGTCTTGTTCTCACATACATGCAGAGCATATCCTCCATGATATGGTTTTTCCTTTCGATCTATCCATTAGTTTGTAGATGATAAATTGTACTGAAATTCAAGTTAGTATTGAGCCCTGCAAACAATTCCTTCCAAAAGGTGGATGTGAATTTTACGTCTCTATCTGAAATCACCATTTTAGGAATACCATGCAGTCTAAAGATTTCTTTCATGAATATTTCAACAATGTTTATAGCTTTAAAAGTAGACTTTACAGGAATAAAATGTGTGGACTTATTGAGTTTATCTATAACAACCATGATAGAGTCATTTTGTTTCTGAGTTCTTGGAAAACCTGTTATGAAGTCGAGTGATATAGTCTCCCATTTCCATTCTGGTACTGACAATGGTTGTAATAGGCTGGCTGGATGCTGGTGTTCAACCTTAACCTGTTGACAATCTTGGCACCTGGCCAAATATTCTGTTGTTTCACCCTTCATATTAGGCCAATAAAATAGTTTTCTAAGTGTTGTTATCGTTTTCTGGTAACTTGGGTGGCAAGAATACGGTTTCTTATGCACTTCATCCAAGATTGTTAATTTTAACCCTGTTGAATCTGGTATGTAAAGTCTATTTTTAAATTGTAACAGTCCCTTCTTGTCGATACTTAGATTTGATTTATCTGAGTTCATGGTGTTGTTCGACAATTCTCTCATTATTTTAGTATAGTTTTCGTCTTCAATACCTGCCGCCTTTATTCTTTCTTCTAGATCACTTTCTGCCCTGCTAGTATACATTTCAAATAACCCATGGATTCTTCTACTTAAGGCATCTGCTACCTTTCTTTCCTTGCCCTTGATATGTCTGACCTCGAAGTCAAATTCACTTAAGAAAGATAACCACCTTGCCTGCCTTGCGTTAATATCTGGCTGGTTAAACAAGTATTTCACCCCGTTGTTGTCCATTAATAATAGGAATATTCTACCCATTATGTAGTGTCACCACATCTTTAGAGCGTGTATTACTGCTTCCAACTCCAATTCATGGGTGAGGTAATTCCGCTCGTGTTATTTTATTTTCCGAGACTCATAACAGACAACATGTCCTTCCTGCGATACGACACCACCTAGTCCTTCTTTACTTGCATCAACACATACGGTGAAGTCTTTATCTGGGTCTGCTACTTTCAATATGGGTGTCATTGTCAATAATTCCTTAAGTTTGTTGAAGCTATCTTGACACTTCTCTGACCAATTAAACCTGGTTCCTTTCTTTTGTAATGAGGTGATATGGTAGGCTATCTTGGAAAAGACCTCTATAAACCGGCGGTAATATACGGTGATTCCCATGAACGACCGTATATCCACTACATCTTTAGGTATCAGCCATTCCTTAATGGATTTTGTCTTTTCCAGATCCACGACAATGCCCTTTATTGAAATTATATGTCCAAGGTATTATATCTCTTTCTGGTAGAAGTCACACTTGTCGAAATTAGCATACAGTTTGTGCTTCCTTAATGTTTGCAGCACTATTCTTAAGTGTTCCTCATGTTCCTCCTCCGTCTTTGAATAGACTAGGATGTCGTTAATGAATACTACCACGAACTTGTCCAAGTAATCACTAAAAATACTATTCATTAAGCACATAAAAGTGGCTGGGGCATTAGTGAGTCCGAATGGTATGACTACGAACTCATAATGTTTGTATCTTGTATGAAATGTTGTTTTGGTTATGTCTTTGTTTTTTATTAGAACTTGATGATAACTGGATCATAAGTCAAGCTTTAAAAAGATCTTGGCTCCCCCCACTTGATCGAATAGGTCATTTATCCTTGGTAAGGGGTATTTATTCTTAATCTTCATTTTGTTCAATTGTCTATAGTCGATACATAATCTTAGCGTACCATCCTTCTTTTTCACAAAGAGGATTGGTGCTCCCCAAGGTGAGACACTCGGTCTGATGTATTCTTTGTCCAACAACTCTTATAATTGTATTTCTAATTCTGTGAGTTCGGGTAGACTCATCCAGTAAGGCGCCTTTGAGATAGGAGAGGAACTGGATAACAGATCTATGGAGAAGTCTATTTCCCTTCTAGGGGGTAATTCTGGTATCTCATCCACAAACATGTATTCGAAATCACATAGGACAGAAACGTCTTCCAACTTTGGCTTATCCCCCTTTATTGCTAGATTCGTGACTTGGATGGAATACACTTGGCATCCCTTCCTCATACATTTCTTTAGTTGCATCGCTGAAATTTTTCTGACTGATATTGGTTTCGATATACCTTGGGCTGTCTTGGTAGTGTTGGAATCATCCTTATAACTAAGCATCTTTGTATAGAAATTTAATATTGCTTTGTGTTGTTCCAACCAGTCCATCCCAATAATCATATCATAAGATCCTAATGGTAGGATGTTCAGATCGGTCTTTATACATTGACCATCTAAGCTGAATTCAAAATCAGGAACAAACTCTGCTACCTTTCTTTTAGTACCAGTCGCTAATTGTACAAGCCATGATTTCATGTGCTTTAGTTTCTTAAGTTGGTTTGATTCAACCACACTAGGTGTAATATAACTTAATGTAGCTCCAGGGTCAATTAAAACAGAAATTCGAGTATCATTGATTTTACCTTCAACTTTTACCACTGAGGACTGGTGGTCAGCTTGTCGACCATCTATGGCTGCATTTATCCGATGTAGGCTTCTTCCCACATCTCCCACTGTTGAGGCTTCCTGCAAATTATGAACAACAGTTCTATTTTTTGAACTCAAACATGGACATTTCCTCCTTAGATGAGGCTCTCTGCATTCCCAACACTTTAATAGCTCGCGGGGGTTGTCTCCAAACTTCTTCATTCCCAAGTTTACTAGTTTACCACTGCCTTGCATAATTGGATGGTTTGAGTGAAATTCCTTTCTCAAAAAACTTTTTGCTGTATTTTGATGAGGAGATGGATGGTACCCCTTCTTCCGCTGATTCATTCGCTCTTGTTTCTTATCTTTCCAAGCTTTGGGAAACTCCACCCATTGTTTGTACTGATCGTAGCACATTTGAGCTTTCCTGAACACTTTTCTCAAGGATTTGGGGTTGTCAAATTCAATTCTGTCCTTGTAGGGCTGTGGTAGGTAGCTTAGAAAACGTTGAATTTTTACTTTATCCTCTCAGATGTATGGTACGAACCTTAACAGTTCTAAAAACTTATTTATAAGGTCCTCCATTATCATTTGTCCAAGTCGTAACACATAGAATTCTTTTATCTTTCTTTCATAGTAACTTTCCGAAAGGTATTGTTTCTTGAAATACTTCTTAAAGTCAGACCATTCCAACTGTTTTTCCTTTAGGCCCTTGGCCAGTTTCAGGTCCTGCCACCAAATGTTGGTCTTCCCTTTCAGATTGTAAATGGCCATTCTGACCTTCATGTTGTTGGAATAATTGTAGATCTAGAAGTATTTTTTGATGTCCAACAACCATGCTTCAACTTCCTCTCCTATCTTGGATTCTCCATCAAAAGTAGTTGTTTTAATCTTTTTAAATTCTCCTTCGAGGTGGTCTACTTGTTTTCTTTTTCTGTCATATTTAGTTTTTTCCTCAGCTGAAGGTGTCCCTTCTGATGAACTATCTCCTTTTTCTATTTCTGCCCCAGAGTTCTTGGAAGCCCTTCCGCTGACTTCTTCCTCATGGTTATCATCCTTTGGGCTTTTCTTGGTCACTATACTGCGTAGCAGGACTTCATTTATCTCTTGTTGTTCCTATTGTTCTTTTTTAAGTTTTTCATTGTCCGCTTTGAAAATTTGTAGTTCAACAATAAGGTTCCTCATTGTTTCTAACACTTTCGTGGGTGAACTTTCGTCGCTGTTTTGTCTTGTATCTCTAGGGATTCCCTGTTGCGGGTTTTCTCCCATCCTGATCTCTGCATCATCCTGAGCTGCCATAATTAACAAAACAAAAATAGCTTTCTATTTGTAACCATCAAATTTTTGTTAGTTTTATATAAATAGAAAGATATCTATACTAAATAGCTATTGTGGCCCTATTAAGGTCTAGTGTTGTCACCTTTTTTCTCTGATACCATATGTAATGTACCTCAAAATTTACATACAATTTTTTTTTTCTTTGGGGACATTGAATTGATTTTGTATCCTTGAGGCCGTTCAAACACTTTTCTATCCTAAGGCACATTCATCTTACTACCTTCGCTCCTCTATCCTATTAACATAGGGTCGCTATCTCTTTTGGTAAAGTGTTACATACGAAAACATGTCTATAATTAGGAATCATTTGTCTCATGGTAACTCAATACTATCCGCTATCTTATTCCTAAGACACTCTAAGACATGTAGTAATAACCACTTAGAGTCTTGCTATCCTATAATGCAAGGTTAGAGGGGCCATGCCTATAGAATACCAACCCCTTAAAAGCATTATACAATCTACAAGGAGAAACTAATCTTATTCGGAAACAAAGGTAAAGTGGATTAACTTCGGCCACTAAAAATTACACCTTGAATTTATAGCGCACAGAGGGTTAAACTATGAGAGGTTAGGGATTATGATCATTGGCACATAGCTCGTTGGGTAATGACAAGGCCCAACTGTTTTGGTGTTTAATGTAGGGTAGTTTGGATTCAACATGAAACGGTGTAATGAGACCTTGCCTCGCCATCAATGCCCCTAGCTACTGATACAGGTGGAAGGTGACTAAGCCTTAAAGACTTGTCTGCACATTTAATACACTTGGGGAAATGTCTATTCGACATAGAGCTAGGTTGGCATGATTCCAAGGAAACGTTGACACCTTCCCCATAATCACATGGCCTATGTAGGAGCTCCTTCTCTCCTTTTTCTCCATTCGAAGGTTACCCCTCACCTTTCACTCTCATTCGGATTTTTGGTTTGGGTGAGAGAGGATTGACCGTCTCAGGCCATTCCGTTCGCTCCCTGGTTAAGGTTTCTTTTTGTGAAGGATAGAGAAAGGTCTCAAACCAAAACCTTTGTTGGCTCAAGCCTCATGGCCAGGGTACATGGTTCAGTCTCTGTGCTAAGTGCTTGGAGGTTCTTGGTAATTCTTTTCGATAGCCGTTCTGTGTGGTAAGTTTTACCTCCAGCTCTCTTTTATTTACATTTTTAAAACAAGCATTCTTCTTGTCTGTGGTTCTGTGCACATCTTTGTTCTTTGATAGTGTCTTCATCTTTTCCAAGGTACTTGTCTGTGGTTCTGTGCACAATTGTGTTCTTTGATAATGTCTTCGTCTTTTTCCAGGGCACTGTGTTAGGAAAGAAAAAGAGTCGGGTTCTGTTTTTGTAAGGGTTTTGGCTCCTATTCTAGTTTATCCCTGTTACTGCACAATACGACATGTTAGGACCGAGCCATTAATCATATATGAATTCAAGAACTTATTCAGTTAAACCCCTTGTTATTATTCC
>JASDQU010013274.1:20656-45733 GCA_032191745.1 Picea mariana
AAAATTTTTGCATAAAAAATTTGCAAATAAAAGTTGATATTCTTGACCTATCTAAGAGTAAGCTAGCTACAGAAAATGGTATGAAATGACAGCAATATATCAGATCCAAATAAAAAAGGAAAGAGTTTGTGCAAGCTTTGGCTAGAAACTGCTCTAAAGTCTCTTCTAACCAACCCTTGTGAGACAAATCTGCACACTAAAACAAGATGTGAGTTCAAAACAACATAGTATGATGATATAGAATAGCAAAATGAACTAATTCACAATACTAGCTAACCAACATACATAGATCATCAACACTAATGTCTATTTGATCTACCCAAACAAACTAATTTATTCAAGATACTAGCTAGAAACCCACAAAATGTAAAGGAACAAAGTCACCTCATATGCAATGGACAAACATGACTAATCTATATTGGTCCAAAATCCTCCAAAGCTTTTTTCTTATTGAATCCAAGATGTGAGAACCTTGAAGCAACTAATTGCTCCAATGATCTTAAGAGAAATGAGTGAATGTGAGATGGCAAGAGCAAGAAAGATGGAAAAAATTCGGTAGCATAACTCTAGCTCAAAGAATGGTGAGTTGGGAGTGAGGAGAGGGATCTATTTATACTTGGAGAGACAAACCTACCTCTCTTGGATCAATGCCAAGTGTCCACCACCAAGCATAAGAGTAGATCTCAAGGCTAGGGCACACCATCTAGTGTTTGAAAGCTAGATCTAGGGTGTAGGAAAATGTAGGAGGTGTTGGGATCAAACAAAGAGGTGTCGGAGGCCTTGGGATTGATGCCAAGGAAGGTGAGAGGTCCCAAATAATTTTAAAAAAATCATTTGTGGAGTTTTTAAAAGAGGGGGGCGTAACTCCTCTTGGAGGGGGCAAAAAAAGAGTGAAAATGAATAAATGGAGGGGGATTAATGAGAAAAAAGGAGTGGGATCATCCTAGGAGGTGATGTGGGGGTCAAAGGGAGTCATAACTTATGAGAGGGGGCCCCAAATAAGTCACAACAACCTCCACCAAGGAAAAAGGTCAATCCCCCTAGGGGGCCATGATTTTTGAGTGTAGAAGGTGGGTAAGAGGTTAGAATAGGTTGGAAAAGGTTGGGAGGGTTAGGTAAAGTCTAATCTTGCTCTTTTCCACCTTCAAACTAACCCATTAACTCTTTTTTTCATAAATTTCAAAAATGACTTAGCAATTAAAATTGTTGTTTTGACTGACTTTGACTCCGGGTGGACAAATGCATAGCAAAACTTTTTCGACTAAGCTGAAACTTGGTCTATGGGTGTAGGGGGTGCCATTCCATTTCTTTTGAGCACAAATACCCCTATCAAAAACCCAAAGATCCAGTTTTTACAATATTTGCTCAAAAACATTTAATTAATTAAATAATTAAAATCCCAACCTTAGGAAAATTAATTAAATTTAATTAATTAAAAAAAACCTATCTAGACTCGACGAAATTCCGCGAATTTTTTTACAATGTCTAGCATGGTCATTTACATCATTTCTAAACAATAGCTACCAAAGGATGAGACCATTAGAACGTCGTTCACCACTTTGGAGGAATTATTGCATGTGTGAGGGAAAAACTCATGGGAAATCAACCAGGCTAAAAAGCCCAGTTGACAACCCGAGGATAAAAAACCCTCGGTGAAAAGAACTCTCCCAATGAAAACATCCCAAGGTACTTGACCTAACTATGATCCATGCAGACTTATTACATTATTAACCGACGCAGGGGTGCGGAAATTTCGTTTACAAAATTTTGTGCTGGAGGCATAAAATGCCCAAGTAGAACCAAAATGTCTTCAACATACTTGCATCTGATGATGCATATCTTCATCGCACATGAGTTGACCCCCTAGCTGAATAGGCGGTCAACAGGCCCTAAAGTCAAGTAAAGGAGAAAAATTTGTTGCAAACAAGAAGTTACAAGTCGGCACAAGGTCAAGTAAAGGAGGTACTTGGAAAAGTACAAATACACAATAATAACCTCTCATTTTCATCA
This sequence comes from Picea mariana, assembly GCA_032191745.1. NCBI lineage: Eukaryota > Viridiplantae > Streptophyta > Pinopsida > Pinales > Pinaceae > Picea > Picea mariana. Next base: position 22,667 of record JASDQU010013274.1, read on the forward strand.
TTCAATCTTGTGATCTCTTAGCATAATCTTGTGATCTCTTAGCACAATCTTGGCAGCTAATTTCACAGGGAAGGTGAAGTGAAGAAGGGAGAAATTCCAAGGGAAGATGAAGTCTTGTGATGATGTGTTCTAAGGTATGTTTTTTAAAGGTCATCTTTCCATTTTCACTATAACTTTTTTTTTTCTAGAATAATTTGGATAGCGAAACTTGGAGGATGTTGAGAAGACATATCATGGTACCTGTTGTCGTCCTAATACACACTTGCAAACGTGAGCTAAGTCCGACTCACTTAGTATGTGCTTGGAGGCACAATGCCTAGGTTCACAGTCCACGCTGTCACTTTGACCGGAACCTCTTCCGTCTAGGCTCACTCCTAGGGAAGCCAAGGTGGGTAGTCCCTAGTTTCTAGTTAAGTTTTAAAGTTAAGTTCTAGGAGTTTATTTTAGTTTGTTAAGGTTTTGGGGGATTCTAACCTAAGATGCTAAGGAAACAATGCAAGATGCAAGGTTAGTATGTTAAGCAAACCTTTTCCTAGGGCGACTAAGACTAGTGCCTAAGATTGGGCAAGGGGTCAACTAAAGTTAAAGGGTGATTCGTTACAAATATGATTACAAGATATACAAAAGAATAACTAAATCAAATATTGAGTACAAGATTTACAAGTAAAGAATACTAAGATACAACAAGCAAGCTAACCACTTTAATTATTTGTGTGCAGGATATAAGGAGATCAAAGCATCAGATCACATTTATGAGATTATCATCAACATGTCATTATCATCAACACATCAAAAAAAAAGATTTAGAAGTTTTAAGCACAAGTGTTATAAGGATGATGAAGATTACCAACTCTTAGTTATTAAATCCACAAAGTATTTAGATGTTTAGCCCAAGGTTGGATTATTAAATGTGTCTTAAGATTATCAAGTTTTAATTACCTTTATTAAGATTTTCACCAAAGCCTCCTCCTCCTATTGTCAGATGGTTGCTGGATGCTCAAGATAGTATAGCAACGAGGCTAACCCTAGCTATCACAGTTAGCCCAAAGCATTGAGTGTTTACGAAAAGGACACTCCTTCGTGCCACGAGACCGTACCCGGCCTATCACTGTCCGTTGCCCTCCTCAATACCCGTTTTAGATGGTGGAGATGGTGTTCTAAAGTACCCTAAAGAGTGTATTAAGTTGATATATGAATTAGGTAGACTATTAGGTGTATTTTAGATTGTTTTAATGATTTTATGACACTTCTAAAATGTGATTTAGTGACTTGGCCGAAACTCACTTCAGCCTAAAATATGTTGATTAAGTTTACAAATTAAGAGGCATTAACACATATATGCTATGTGAGAGCAAATCACTAAATGCATAAATAGATAGCTTGCGAAGTAAAGAAGCAAAATGTAAGGGAAAGAACAATTTGCCAAGAAGAAGAAGAAGAGAACCACACTTATCTTTATATGATTTATAACATTTAGATCCAAGCACAAGTGTTTGCCTACACTATTAACTTAACCATGAAGTTGCTTCCAATATGTGGCAAGTGGCCTTAATAGATCATAGCATGAAAGAAAAACACCATTCACTTATTGAAGCATTTAGAGTTTTAGATCTAAGCATCTAAGATAAAAATTAAACTTTGAAGAGCTTTAAGCACGCAAATAGATCTAGTTAAGTTATTATGCCCAATAGGCTTAAGCTAAAGAATGATTATGTGTGAGATCTAGATCTAGAATATATCAAAACATCAAGCACTTAGATCAATAACACAAATTAAACCCTAACCTTACCTTTGGGGTATTCTTCGCCCAATAGGTAGGCAATTATTAGACTTAGAGAATGCTTGAAAGAGAAAAGGAAAGAAGAATGAGAGGCAAGCAAGCAAGGGAAGAAATAAACTCACTAACCCCACGTCCTAGCTTAGGAAAGTGATTTTGAGATGAAAAACTCTAAGCTAGATCTAGATCCAAGCTCACACTTGGGAGGTAGGCCATACCAATTCTTCTCCCAAGCTATAAGCTACTAAAATCAGCAAGAAATTGAAGGAGAATAAACACAAGAAGCTAAAGAAAGAGAAAGAAGGTTGAGAAATAGCTACCAATCCCTTTGGGGGGTCTTTGAGTGTTGTGTGGATGCCTTTGGGTAGCCAAAACTCCTCTCAACCAGATCTGAACCTTCAAAAACCAGCAAAGTATCCTTGCTGGAAATGCTACACACAATAAGCAAAAATGAAGAAAAATTTCTATTTTTGGTAGAAATTTTTCACATAGAAAATTTTATATTTAGATGACCTATATGCTATGTTAAGCTAGCTGCAATATAGATTAATCTGAACAACAATGAGAAGAAGAGTAAAAGGGTGAGAAAGTATGGAGTTTGTATGTGTCTCAAGGGAAGAATCTTCCTTGGTGCATTCCCAATGAAATCCTTGAAGCTAAACCTGCAAAACTTGAGAGGTGATGTGCATACAAGAGATAATATGTTGCAGGTACTAACAAGATGACATTTCAATCCTATCTAGCAAAACAAGATATATAGATCTACAAGAATGTGCATTAATAGATCTATCCAAGTAACATTTTACCTAAGATTCAATGTATGCAATCGCCAAACAAATTTGAACAACTTTACCTCATGTGTATGGCAAGAAAAAGCATGTGGATAACTCTTCCAATTATCCTCTAAAGCTTCTCTTTATTACTCAAGAAATGGATCTTGGAGAGAACTTACTCCAAAACCCTAAGAGCCAAAGAATGGAAATGATGGAGTGATGCAGGAGCATCGCAAGCATCGTAAGCAACAAGCAAGCGCAAAGACAGAAGATAGCTGGAAAGCACCAGCGCACATTTTTTGAAATGTTTTGAAACATTAATGTAATAGTTAAGAGGAAGCAAACTTAGAGATTGTAAAAAACAGATCTTGAGCAGTTGCTCTCATCTGTAGTAGGTGAAGGCATTTATGCATAATTAATGTGAGTAGGTAGATTTAAATGCAGATTAGACAGTTTAGAGCGTAGGAGGGAAAACCGAATATAGACACCCTCATCTTGTATCATTGTAACATTAACATTATCAATTGAGAAGAGGGCATAGAGAAGAGAAGAAGCAGCGAGCTGTGTAGAAGAGCCCATGTACAGAAGTTCTGAGATTAATATATGAAGCTTTGATTCAGACTCGTGGTGTTCTAATGCTTTCTGTGTATACATGCTGAATGTTATACTCATGGTTGTTTTACTCTTTCTATTGTACATTTGCTTTTATGCTCTGTATTTATGATTTCATGTTGGGTATTTGAAGTCTGAGAGAGTAAGAAAATGAGTTTCAATTGTTTCTCTTCTTGAGTCAAAGTTCCTGCAAGGAGTGCAGTGGAGCGTCCGCAAGGAGTGCGTTGACGGGTTCAGAGTTCATCTCTGAAAGCTCAGGAGGGATACCATTGTTCTCATTTCCCGCGGAAGTGCAAGTCAGGCACAGAAGCCGTGCGAGGTGTGCGCAGGCTGGTTGGAAGTTCAGAACTTATCAACCAATGAGAGAGTTGAAGACTACTGTCGCAGGGAGTTGCACAGAGTCAAAAGAACTCAAATACTTAGACATATTTGAAGAGTGCTGAAAGGAGTGAGTGCAAAAATCTCATAGGAGATTTGAGTTGGAGAAAGGAAGCTCAGGAGAGTTCGCGCCTTCAAAGTGTTGAAGAGCAGAAGATGAGTTTTTGATCATCGTGCAGAGGCCAAGCCAAAGATAAGAGGACCACTGAGGTGACTCAGAGCAGAGGTTCTTTGAGGAAGAGATTGGACAGTCGAGGTTCTCTGAGGAGAATCCCCGAAATAGCGAGGATCGTAGGATCCAAGGTAGTTGCAGGGGAGTTAAGCGTTGAATAGATCCGCCCTTCAAAAGGCAGGGTCAATGTGGGCCGTCGATTTCGATCTGTTCAGGTCGTCAACCATTTCGGCATTTCGGGGTTTGAAAGTCCGAAGCGTAAGCCAAAATCCTTGGCTGATCAAATCCCTGAAACGCGAAAATGAGGTTTTCGTGTGGGAAAGCCAGTTTTCTGGAACTTCGGGGTTCAGAGTTCCAAAAGTCTCGAGGGGGAGAGATTGGGACATAGTAGGGGAGAAAACCCGAAACTAAGGGGAGGCGACACGTGGAAGGACAGGAGGCTTCTTGTCGAGGTTTGTGGAAAACAACGAGGAGAAGTACCGTTTCGGCATTTCGGAACTTCGGAGATCGGAAGGTGGAGAGGACAGAGAGTTCAAGTGTTAGCATATTGAATTTTCGGTATGTGAAATTGCGCTGACCATTGGATCAAGGGAGAGTTCACAGCCGTTGATCTCCGCGAAAGCGGAACCTTAGAGTTTTGGAGTTTTGGGATTCGGAGGTTCAGGAATCCCGAAGGTATAGTAAAAGCGCATTTTGGTGGTTGAAACCCCCGAAATCACGAAAGGAGAAAAGCCGAAATTGACATCGGGAAAAGGTCAAGTGTTGGCATTTCGGGTTTCGGAGGTCGAAGAGGTAAGGCGCTCGACCAAGGGATTCGTGAAATCCGATATCCGAAAATAAAGGAGGAATTCCCTCAGGGTGTTGTTGTGGGTAGATTTTCTGAAAGCGAAATAGAAGAGCCAGTCGAGCTCTCAAAGGCCGAAAAGAAAAGATCCTGTGCAGATCCCGACCTGTGGGTCTAGGGAGGGGTCTGCGTCAAGTTTGGTATCAGAGCGTAGGAAAATTTTCTTTGCTTTCTGTAGCAGGGAAAAGAGGAATTTTACAGCCATGCCACTGAGAAGAAGAGACAGACAAACACCCGATTCACCAGAGCAAAGGGAAATGCCAAGAAGAAGGGGTAGGCAATTACCTGAGCCGCCAGGGGCAAGAGAGATGCGTGAACTATGTGCCAGGCTTGATGCCATGGAATTAGCACAGAGGCGCACAGTCGGTGATGGAGATATCAGTGAGTCTGAAAGTGAAGATGAAGCTGGACATGGAGGAGAACAAGTTGTAGCTGAAGATGCAGCAGAAGAACGCCTATTCAGGACTGTTGCAAGGATAGGTGCCAGGGAAAAAATGGACATTCCAGTATATGAGGGAAACATGGATGTTGAAGAGCTTCTAGACTGGATTAGAGCTCTGGACACGTATTTTGACTATGAAAATGTCGAGGAAGACAAGAAGGTCAAAGATGCTGTCACAAGACTTAAAGGACATGCAACATTGTGGTGGGATGAACTACAAGCTGACAGACGCTGCAAAGGCAAGCAGAAAATCAAGAGTTGGGATAGAATGATTGCGAAGATGAAAGCAAAATTCATACCCAAGGATTATCAAATCACTCTGTTTCGAAGAATGCAGAATTTGAGACAGAAGCTGATGTCAGTAAAAGAGTATACTAAAGAGTTCTACAAACTGAACATCAAAGCAGGTCATCGCGAAAGTGATGATGAGAAGGTTGCCAAGTATATGAATGGTCTGAGATATGACATTCAGGATGAGATGAGCATGATGACCATCCGAATGGTGGAAGATGCTTATCAGATGGCTCTAAAGGCTGAAAAGAAGCTGAGCTGAAAGCAGGGTCAAAGAGGACGAGGCAGAAGTCAGCCCAGAGGCGAAACAGTTGTCCAAGATAGGAATCAGAAGCCTAAGGAAGAGTGGAAGAAACCTCAACCTCAAACTGAGAGAGGTGGAAGCTCACAGAAAGGGCAGTATGCCGAACAGAAAGGACAGTATGCTGATAATAACACTTTTCCTCGCGCTAGAGGAAGAGGAAGAGGTAGAGGTGGAGTAATAAAATGCTTCACATGCGGAAAGAATGGACACAAATCCTATGAATGTCCAGATAAGAAGAAAGAAGGTGGTGAGACTCACATTGCCGAAGCACAAAGGCGGAATGTTGAAGCAGAGGATGCTGAAGGCGAAAGATCACTGGTGATGAGGAAGGTTCTCTTAACACCAGAAAAGGAGGCGGAGAATCTAGTACAAAGGAACAGTCTTTTTTGGACTGCTTGCAAGACCAAAGACAGGGTATGCAAGGTCATCGTGGATAGTGGTAGCACAGACAATCTCGTTTCTACAGAGATGGTAGAAAAGCTGGAGCTGGAGACTATTGAACATCCAAGTCCATACAGAGTTTCATGGCTACAGAAAGGACATCAGGTAAATGTCACTAAACAATGTTTAGTTGAATTTAAAATAGGAGGATATAACGATAAGATATTGTGTGATGTCATTCCCATGGATGTTTGTCATCTATTGCTGGGTAGACCGTGGCAATATGATAGGAATGTGGTTCATGATGGGAGAAAGAACACTTACACCCTAGAGAAGAATGGGAGAACTCACATGTTGTTGTCGATTAAGGACAAAGAGGTGAAACCTGAAGTAAGCAACACTATACTTCTCATGAGTGGGAAGGAAATTCTTAAGGAGGTTAAGAAGAAGAAAGATCCACAATTCATCGTGGTTAGAAAGCCTAGAATTGTTTTAACCAATACGAGGGTGGATGATTTACCAGAGGAAATCCAGAAGTTACTGGAGGAATTTGTCGATATAGTAGTGGACGTACTACCTCGTTCATTGCCACCGATCAGAAGTATAAGTCATCACATTGATCTTATACCTGGAGCCAGTTTACCAAACAAAGCAGCGTACAGATTGACGTCGCAGGAGAATGAAGAGGTCAAAAGATAGGTCCAGGATTTAATGGACAAAGGGTTGGTTGGAGAAAGCTTGAGTCCATGTGTTGTTCCGACAGTGCTCAGCCCAAAGAAAGATGGAGGCTAGAGAATGTGTACAGACTCAAGAGCAATTAACAAGATTACCATCAGGTATAGATTTCCATTGCCAAGGATGGATGATTTGATGGATTGTTTGAGTGGGGCAAATTTTTTTTCGAAGATTGATTTGAAAAGTGGTTATCATCAAATTCGTATGAGAGAAGGTGATGAATGGAAGACATCATTCAAGACTAACGAAGGGTTGTATGAATGGATTGTTATGTCGTTTGGCTTAACAAATGCGCCAAGTAACTTCATGAGATTTATGAATGAAGTCCTGAAGGATTTCATTGGAAAATTTGTCATTGTGTATCTTGATGACATACTAATTTTCAGTAAAACGGAGGCAGAGCATCTGAAACATTTGGCTATAGTGATGCAGAGGCTACAGCAAGAGAAGCTGCTGATAAATATGAAGAAATCCTCGTTCATGAAGATAGAGCTCATTTATTTGGGTTTTGTTATTTCTACAGATAAGTTGAAGATGGATCCAGATAAAGTGGAGGTGATTAAGAATTGGCTATCGCCAAAGAGTATCTTTGAAGTTCGAAGTTTTCATGAATTGGCTAGTTTCTATAGAAAATTCATCAGGAATTTCAGTGGAATTAGCGCACCAATGATGGACATAGTGAAGAAAAGACATAAATCTTTTCACTGGACATAAGAAGCAGAGAAAAGCTTCAATTTGTTAAAGAGAAAGATTACTGAACAACCAATTCTGGTGTTGCTAGATTTCAGTAAGACGTTTCAGGTCAGCTGTGACGCTAGTGGTTTTGCAATTGGAGTGGTTTTGAGTCAAGATGACAGGCTAGTCGCATACTTCAGTGAGAAACTGAATGAGGCGAAGGTTAAGTACTCCACATATGACAAAGAATTTTATGCGGTCATACAGGCACTGAAAAAGTGGAGGCACTATTTGATCCCTAAAGAGTTCGTTTTGTATAGTGATAATCATGCCTTACAATTTGTAACTCAGCAGGATAAATTGAACCAGAAGCATGCAAAATGGGTTGAATACATGCAGAATTTTACTTTTGTAATTAAACATATTTCAGGAACTGCTAACAAAGTTGTTGATGCTTTGAGCAGAAAATGTTTACTGGTGCAGAAGTTCAGAGTCAGAATTTTGGGTTTTGATAACCTCAAGGATATGTACAGAGATGATCCAGATTTCAAAGAGGCGTATGAGGCATCTGAGAATCCAGTTCTCAGGGATAGAAGTCAATGGGCTGAATATATGATCCAGGATGGATTATTATTCAGAGGTAATCAATTATGTGTTCCAAAATACTCCATGAGGGAGAATCTATTGAAAGAGAAACACAGTGGAGGATTGGTTGGACATTTCAGTTATGATAAGACGTTATCGAAGTTGAATGGCTCATATTTTTGGCCAAGGATGAGAGAAAATGTCAAAAGGTTTGTGGATAGATGTAGAATTTGTCAGCACACAAAGGGAAGGAAACAGAACACAGGATTATATCAGTCGTTACCCATACCAAAGAGGCCGTGGGATGCAGTAAGCATGGATTTTGTGTTGGGATTGCCAAGAACACAAAGAGGGTTTGATTCANGTATGAGGCATCTGAGAATCCAGTTCTCAGGGATAGAAGTCAATGGGCTGAATATATGATCCAGGATGGATTATTATTCAGAGGTAATCAATTATGTGTTCCAAAATACTCCATGAGGGAGAATCTATTGAAAGAGAAACACAGTGGAGGATTGGCTGGACATTTCAGTTATGATAAGACGTTATCGAAGTTGAATGGCTCATATTTTTGGCCAAGGATGAGAGAAAATGTCAAAAGGTTTGTGGATAGATGTAGAATTTGTCAGCACACAAAGGGAAGGAAACAGAACACAGGATTATATCAGTCGTTACCCATACCAAAGAGGCTGTGGGATGCAGTAAGCATGGATTTTGTGTTGGGATTGCCAAGAACACAAAGAGGGTTTGATTCAATCTTTGTGGTAGTGGACAGATTTTTGAAAATGACACAATTTATACCATGTCAGAAAACCAGTGACGCAACTTACATTGCGAACCTTTTTTTCAAGGAAGTTGTCAGACTTCACGGCTTACCAAGGAGTATAGTTTTGGATCGAGACACCAAGTTTGTCGGACATTTCTGGAGGACTTTATGGAAGAAGCTGGGGACAAGTTTGTCATTTAGCTCAGCTTATCATCCTCAGACGGATGGGCAAACAGAAGTTGTGAACAGAAGCTTGGGAGATTTACTAAGGAGCCTAGTGACTGAACATCACAGTTAGTGGGATCACATTCTGCCACAGGCGGAATTTGCTTATAATGATTCGATCAATAGAAGCACAGGGCAGAGTCCATTTTAGATTGTTTATGGAATGTAGCCAAGAGGAGTTTTGAATTGAAAGATTCAGAACAGAATGAAACTAGAAGTGCTAGTGCAGAAGATTTCGCAGAAGCAATGAAAGAACTTCACAGCCAAGTGAAGGAGCGATTGCAGAACTTGAGCCAAGAGTATAAGCGCGGAGCAGATCAACACAGGAGAGAACTTCAATTTGAAGTTGGTGATTTGATTCTTGCACGTCTGAGGAAGGAAAGGTTCCCAAGGGGAACATATAACAAACTGAAAATGAAGAAGATTGGACCATGCAGGATCATAAGGAAATTTGGGGCAAATGCCTATGAGATTGAATTACTCGATGGGATCGGAATTTCACCGATATTCAACATCTCAGGTTTGTACCCTTACAAAGCTGGAAAAGCAGGAGCAGACAGTGAACAGACAGAGGTTCAGTGGGCTAAACAAATGCCTGTAGATGAAAAGCCACAGATGGAGAGTATACTTGACAAGAGAGTCAGCAAGAAGACCAGGAGAAAAGAATATTTCGAATACTTGGTCAAATGGAAGGGACATCCAGTTGAAGATGCCAGCTGGGAGAATGAAACAGAAATTCAGAAGCACGAACAGACAGTGCAAGAGCTCATGAACAGGAGTTCATGAAAGTTTTCAAGCGAGGGAGTATGATGTAGGAGCATCGCAAGCATCATAAGTAGCAAGCAAGCGCAAAGACGGAAGATAGTTGGAAAGCACCAGCGCACATTTTTTGAAATGTTTTGAAACATTAATGTAATAGTTAAGAGGAAGCACACTTAGAGATTGTAAAAAACAGATCTTGAGCAGTTGCTCTCATCTGTAGTAGGTGAAGGCATTTATGCATAGTTAATGTGAGTAGGTAAATTTAAATGCAGATAAGACAGTTTAGAGCGTAGGAGGGAAAACCGACTATAGACACCCTCATCTTGTATCATTGTAAAATTAACATTATCAATTGAGAAGAGGGCATAGAGAAGAGAAGCAACAGAGAGCTGTGTAGAAGAACCCATGTACAGAAGTTCTGAGATTAATATATGAAGCTTTGATTCAGACTGATGGTGTTCTAATGCTTTCTGTGTATACATGTTGAATGTTATACTCATGGTTGTTTTACTCTTTTTGTTGTACATTTGCTTTTATGCTCTATATGTATGATTTCATGTTGGGTTTTTGAAGTCTGAGAGAGTAAGGAAATGAGTTTCAATTGTTTCTCTTCTTGAGTCAAAGTTCCTGCAAGGAGTGCAGTGGAGTGTCCGCAAGGAGTGCGTTGACGGGTTCAGAGTTCATCTCTGAAAGCTCAGGAGGGATACCGTTGTTCTCATTTCTCGCGGAAGTGCAAGTTAGGCACAGAAGCCGTGCAAGGTGTGCGCAGGCTGGTTGGAAGTTTAGAACTTATCAACCAATGAGAGAGTTGAAGACTACTGTCACAGGGAGTTGCACAGAGTCAAAAGAACTCAAATACTTAGACGTATTTGAAGAGTGCTGCAAGGAGTGCGTGCAGAAATCTCATAGGAGATTTGAGTTCGAGAAAGGAAGCTCAGGAGAGTTCGCGCCTTCAAAGTGTTGAAGAGCAGAAGAGGAGTTTTTGATCATCGTGCAGAGGCTAAGCCAAAGATAAGAGGACCACTGAGGTGATTCAGAGCAGAGGTTCTTTGAGGAAGAGATTGGACAGTCGAGGTTCTCCGAGGAGAATCCCCAAAATAGCGAGGACCATAGGATCCAAGGTAGTTGCAGGGGAGTTAAGCGTTGAATAGATCCGCCCTTCAAAAGGCAGGGTCAACATGGGTCGTCGATTTCGATCTGTTCAGGTCGTCAACCATTTCAGCATTTCGGGGTTCGAAAGTCCGAAGCATAAGCCAAAATCCTGGGCTGATCAAATCCCTGAAATGCGAAAAGGAGGTTTTCGTGTGGGAAAGACAGTTTTTCGGAACTTCAGGGTTCAGAGTTTCGGAAGTCTCAAGGGGGAGAGATCGGGACATAGCAGGGGAGAAAACCCGAAACAAAGGGGAGGCGACACGTGGAAGGACAGGAGGCTTTTTGTTGAGGTTTGTGGAAAACAGCGAGGAGAAGTACCGTTTCGGCATTTCGGGACTTCGGAGATCGGAAGGTGGAGAGGACAAAGAGTTCAAGTGTTAGCATATTGAATTTTCGCTACGCGAAATTGTGCTGACCGTTGGATCAAGGGAGAGTTCACAGTCGTTGATCTCCTTGAAAGCGGAACCTTAGAGTTTCAGAGTTTCAGGATTCGGAGGTTCGGGAATCCCGAAGGTATAGTAAAAGCGCATTTTGGTGGTTAAAAACCCCGAAATCGCGAAAGGAGAAAAGCCGAAATTGACATTGGGAAAAGGTCAAGTGTTGGCATTTCGGGTTTCGGAGGTCGAAGAGGTAAGGCGCTCGACCAAGGGATTCGTGAAATCACGAAATCCGATATCCCGAAATAAAGGAGGAATTCCTTCAAGGTGTTGTTGTGGGTAGATTTCCCGAAAGGGAAATAGAAGAGCTAGTCGAGCTCTCAGGGGCTGAAAAGAAAAAATCCTGTGCGGATCTCGACCTGCGGGTCTGGGGAGGGGTCTGCGTCATGGAGAGAGAGAGAGAGAGAGAGAGAGAGAGAGAGAGAAATCAAGTAGCATAACAATAGCTCAAGATATGGTGAATTGGGAGTGAGGAAAGGGATCTATTTATACTTGGAGAGGAAAACCTACCTCTCTTGGATCAATGCCAAGTGTCCACCACCAAGCACAAGATGAGATCCCAAGGCTAGGGCACACCATCTAGGGTTTAGATCATAGATCTAGGGTGTAGATTGGTGAGGGNAAAGGGGGGGGGTAACTCTCCTTGGAGGGCGCACCATTTGGGGGAGAGGAGACGAATGGAGGGAAAAAATGAGTTGTGAGGTGTTGGGATTAAGCAAAAAGGGTAGTGGGAGGCTAGAAAAAGTGTGCCAAGGGATAGCATAAGTCTCCCGTTGATTTTTTTTATCATTTTTTACTTTTTGGAGACTTTTTAGAAGGTAGGCACGCCACTCTAGGAAAAGTGACATTTTTTCTTTATGGCTAGGTGGGGGGTTGATGTGAGGGTTGGAAAAGGTTAGGAAATGTTAGGAAAAATATCTCTCACCTTTATCCATCTTTACATCATCCTTTTAACTCATTTTCAAAAATTAGATTTTTGCTATGTTTGGACTTAGCAATTAAAATTGTTTTTTTTCACCGACTGACACTCTAAGTGGACAAACACATAGCAAAATTTGTCCGACTGTGCTGAAACTTCATCCATGGATGTGGGGGGTTCTATTCCATTTCTTTTGAGCACAAATATCCCTATCAAAAGTCCAAAGACCTAGTTTTTACAATTTTTGCTCAAAAATAATTAAACCTCCAAACTTAGGGAAATTTAATTAAAAATTAATTAATTAAAAAAAACTATACTAGACTCGACGGAATTCCGCGAAACTTTCTAAGATGTCTTGCATGGTCATTTACAATGATTTCCTACAATAGTTACCAAAAGATAAGCCTACTAGAACGTCGTTCACCACTTTGGAGGAATTATTGCAAGTGTGAGGGAAAAACTCAAGGGAAATCAATAAGGCAGAAAAACCCAATTGATAACTTGAGGATAAAAAACCCTCGGTGAAAGAAACTCTCCCAGTGAACCGATCCCAAGGTAACTGACCTAGACATGACTCATGCAAACCTATTACATTATTGACCCTCGTAGGGGTGCGAAAATTCCAGTTACAAAAAGAAGTGTTGGGGCCAAACATGCCCTGTAGAACCAAAAGTCTTCAACAAATTTGCATCTGATGATGCATCTCTTCATGGCACATGGAGTTGACCACCTATGTTGGAGAGGCGGTCAGCAGTGCCTATGGTACGAATTTTAGATTCTGGGTCGTTGTATTTTTGGAGATACACCCTGTGGAAGATAAGGTTTTTTACAAGTCTTATAACTAGTCTCAAACATGTGTTCTAGGAAAAATAGTCATAACTTCGTCATAGAGGATCCAAATTCTATGAGACTAATTGCATTGTAAATAGTACAGTTCGTAGTAGTTTGTGTGAGTTTCAGAATCATATATCAAATATTGAGCACGTGGCATGCTGTACAATTTCGCTCTCCAGAATAGGCCATAATCCAGGAAGGTCTTCCATTTTCACTATAAGTTATTTTCAGGGACGATTCAATGAGCGAAACTTGGAAGAATTTCAAAGAATATTGGGTACAATTTTTAGACCTTGATTCATTACAAGTACGAAGTTATACTTGTTGGAAGTTAGGGTTTGTGAATAATCCAGAAACTAGTCCCAAACAGGTGTTCGAGATAAATTTAAGAAGTGATGTTGGGGTTTGTATGTGGACCTAGGATCTTTATGTGGACCCAGTTTCTAAGTGGACCCAAGTTGATGATGTTGATACATCATTTATCGTGTATCTAGATTTGATAATGAAGATATATCAGTTGTGGTGGATCTAGTTTTTTATGATGATGATGTATCGGTTATGGTGTATCTAGTTTTGATGATGTTGATATATCTGTTGTGGTGGATGTAATGTCCCTTTCCCTTTGATGACTCCAAGAGGAGCCACTGATTAGCCTATACTAGGTCCCATAGGCTATAGTCAGGAGAAAAAAGGAATAAAAAGGATTATTTAATGTCATTTATCGGAAAAAGCATAAGTGAAAGTGACATTAGATAATAAAAGAGGTGAAAAGGGTGTTTCAAGTAACTTAAGTGATTATTAAATCAAAACTTAGGGAAAAGTCACTTAATAATTAAAGTGAACGAGAAATTAGATCAGAGGGGATATAAACGGAGAAAATCGACTTAGTTTCTCATCATGCATATTGTGAATTGGAAATTAGAACCTGTTGACCACCTATTCAACTAGGGGGTCAACTCCATGTGCCATGAAGATATGCATCATCAAATGCTAATATGTCGAAGACAGTTTGGTTCTACTGGGCAATTTATGCCTCTAGCACAAATTTTTGTAAACGAAATTTCTGCACCCCTGCGTGGGTTAATAATGTAATAGGTCTACATAGATCATAGTTAGGTCAGGTACCTTGGGATGTTTTCATTGGGAGAGTTCCTTTCACTGAGGGTTTTTTATCCTCAAGTTATTAATTGGGTTTTTCAGCCTTATTAATTTCCCTTGAGTTTTTCCCTCACACCTACAATAATTCCTCCAAAGTGGTGAAGGGCATTCTAATGGTCTCATCCTCTGGTAGCTATTGTTTAGGAATGATGTAAATGGCCATGTAAGACATCTTAGAAAGTTTCACGGAATTCCGTAGAGTCTAGATAGGTTTTTTTTTAATTAATTAAATTTAATTAATTTTCCTAAGGTTGGGATTTTAATTATTTAATTAATTAATTGTTTTTGAGAAATTATTGTAAAAACTAGGTCCTTGGGCTTTTGCTAGGGGTATTTGTGCTCAAAAGAAATGGAAAGGCACCCCCTTCACCCTTGGACCAAGATCATCTCAGTCGGACAACTTTTGTTAGGCATTTGTCCACCCGGAGTATGAATCGGTCAAAACAACAATTTTTATTGCTAAGTCAAAATGTAATTTTTGTAATTTTGAGTTAATGGGGTAATGTTAAGATGGATAAAAGGCAAGAGGGATGATACCTAACCTACCCAACCACATCCTAACCTTTTACATACCCCCTCACCCACTCACTTGCTAAAATACCCACGCCCCTAGGGGGATTTGCACCCCCCCTCACACATAAACCTTAGGAAATGTCATTTAAATGAATTGTGGGCCCCTCCCATGAGTAATGTGCCCTTCCTAGCCCACCACCTCATCCTTTCTTGGTCCCACACACTCCACATCACATTCCACATCATAAATCCTCACCCAAACCCTAACTGGTTCGCCCCTCTCCTTGGGATGCTCTTCTTGGCTTGGTTTTTGACACTTGGATCTCATCCAAGAGGGGTGAGTTTGCCTCTCCAAGCATAAATAGAGCTTCTCCTCACTCATTTCTTCACCCATCTTTGAGCTAGTGTTACTTTACTGAAATTTCGCCCCATCTCTCTTGCTCTTTGCCTCTTGCTTCCATCCCATTTCTCTCTTGAGAGTTTTGTAGCAACTTGTTGCTGCAACACTCTCCCATTTGGATTAATAAAGCTTTGGAGGATTTGGAATCACCAAGAGTATTCTGGTTGTATCTTACATATGAGGTGACCTTGTGGATTTGAATTTATTGTGTAGTATTGAGTAGATCTTTGGTGAAGTAATTTGCTAAGGTAGATTAACAAAGAGTATTCTTGTTGGTTTATATTTGTTGGGTAGCTAAATGGTGTGAAGTATTTCAGACTGTTAGTTTATCCATACACATTATTTACTTCCAAGCTTCACGATTTGTCTTGAGTTTTGCAGGTTTGCCTCAAGGGATTGTTGGGATAGCCTCAAGAAGGARTCTTCCCTCAAAGCCCTTTTAAACTCCATGCTTTGCTTGGTCTGATTTTCTGTTCTGTTCTATCATATTTTTCAGTTTGATAACCATCTTAGATAGGTCATCTAAATTTTATTTTACTTGGATAATTTTGTGAGGAAAATTTCTGCCTGAAAACATAAATTTTTCRTAACATTTCTTGTGTTGTGCAGCATTTCCAGCAAGCAATAGCTTGCTGGTTTTTGCAGGATCTTACTAGGGACAAGGGGTTACGTTGTCCACATTTGGCCGTACAACCTTAAAGAGCTTCTCCACTAGTTGGGTAACGAATCTCTTCCTTTTCTCACTCTTTTCTAGCATTGTAGCAAGCCCCCGAGAAGTTGCCTTGAGGTTTGCTTTCTCTTGTATTTAGTTTCATTCTTGTAAGTTATTTCAGCATACATTTGTTGCCTACACCTTGGGAGAGTGATTGGTTCAACCAACCCCCCAAAATCGTTGGGCTAGGACTTAGTTCTATTTCTTCATTTGTCATTTCTTGACCCACTTGTCATTAGGACAAGGTTTTGTGGCTAGCTTGCTCTAATAATACTTGTCTTTACATTCCAACCCTCTTTGGCACAACATTGGTAGGCTTGCCTCCACCTT
Organism: Picea mariana; assembly: GCA_032191745.1. Taxonomy (NCBI): domain Eukaryota; kingdom Viridiplantae; phylum Streptophyta; class Pinopsida; order Pinales; family Pinaceae; genus Picea; species Picea mariana. The sequence continues at coordinate 38,844 of JASDQU010013274.1, forward strand.
GTTCCATTGTGAGTGGTTTGCTTGTTCTTTTTCAAAGTTTTGCTTAACTAATTGCCTACACTTTGGGAGAGAAATCCCCAAAATCATATGGTTAGGTAATTATGTGTTGATGGTTATTATGCTCATGGATTAAAATTCTCTAGAGTAGTCATCATACATCATTGATCTTAGCTTAAGCCCTCAAGGCATAATTTCATTTTCATGCTCTAGTTTTTATCAAGTGCAATCTCTCATGGTTTATATGCTTTGGAAGTAATCCTTTAAATCTGCAATTCACCTGTCTCTTAAGGAATTTGCCATCCATTACTTCAAATCAGATGTAGAGCATGTACATGGTGTAGATCTTAGTTTTTTTTTCAGCAAGTCATATTCATTTTTGGATTAAATTACATGGCTAAATGATGATCACATAAAACAATTTTTTGTTATAGTTGGCAAGTTGTTCTTGTCTTTCACTTTACTTTTTCTTTCAAGTTTACATGCATACATGGTTAAGTGGATGATGATGTGAATGGTCTTTGCTTTTAGCTCTTCTTTACATGCTGAATATATGTTTACATGCTGCAATCTCATAATCTGCAACACTCTTTCACAATCAATTAAGTTTCGGTTTTGAGCATAACTCATTGTTTTTGGGCACCTAAAACTTATCTAAAACACTCATAACACATCTTAAGACTTAGTCCTAAGTCATAACAATCTACTAGACCAACTAGGATACCTAGCATCCACCATCTTCACCATCTAAAACGAGAATGGAGGAGGGCAACAGAAGGTGAAAGTTGGGGATGGTCTCAAGGCACAAAGGAGTGTCATTTCCATAAAAACTCCATTCTTTGGGCTGACTGTGACAGCTAGGGTGGGCCTTGTTGCCTTACTATCTTGAGCATCCAGCAGCCATTTGGCAATAGGGGGAGGAGGATTAAGGTTTGACACTTAGTTAGGAGGGTAACTAAAATCTTTAAAATTTTTAAGCAACTCTTAACCACTTAGTCTTTTAGACAATCTTCTTATTGGACACATCTCATGGTTGTTTAGACACTAGTTGCAAGCACATTTATCTTTCTATCTCTCATGCAATCTTGTGGTTCAAGTATCTAAGTGTTAGATCTTTTTAAGTTTTGTTGAGCATTGTTTTTCAAGTACTTCATTATCTTTGGTTAATGCTCTTTATGGTGTGATTCAACAAGAGATAGCGCATCCCATTTGGAGGCATCATCTTTTGGATCTTGAGTGTTTTTATGGTTTCCATTGAAAAGCGGTCCAATTGTTATTGGGGCATGCTTGGCATTATGGGAATAATCTTCATGTTTTGATTTTTTTGAATTCTCACATTTAGGCACTTGTTAATCTTGTCCATTTGTATCTTGTGTATCTCACATCTCTTGTTTATATCTTGTTGTAACATCTCCCATTTATTGTTGTAAGTATTTATATCTTTGTTGTGGAGTAGTTGTAATTTTGTAATACTTGTAATCTTTTGTAATTAAACCCCCTTAAACTTAGTTGACCCCTTGCCCAACCTTAGGCACTAGTCTTAGTTGACTTAGGGAAGGGTTTGCTTGACATAAATTATCGTGCATCTTGCATTTGTTGCCTTAGCATCATAGGTTGGTTTTCCCCTAAACCTTTAACAAATTAAAACCAACTCCTAGAACATAAACATTAAATCTTATCTAGTAACTAGGGTCTACCCCCCTTAGCTTCCCTAGGAGTAAGCCTAGAAGGAAGAGGTTCCAGTCAAGGTGACAGTGTGAGCTGTGAACCTAGGCATTGTGCCTCCAAGGACACCCTAAGTGAGCTGGACTTTGCTCACGTTTGCAAGTGTGTATTAGGACGGCAATAGAACCCAAAGAGGATTCAAATTATTTCCTTCTTATTTTGTGGTTTTCTAGATGAAACCACCACCATTGAGAGAGTTTGGTGTTGAAAGACATGTTATCGCACAAGTTGTAGGTTGATCAAAGCTTGACCCAACCACCAATTTAGGAGGGCACCTACCCACTGTCACCTTAGGCAAGTGTCCCCGTCACTTTATAGGTGAGGTAGTCACCTCAAGGGGAGGATCCTGGTGACCCTAGGGAAATGAGATACAAAATGATAAGTATGAATGGATGTCCCTAGAGGTCAATTTTAAATGGTAGAAAGAGGTTGGAAAAGAGTGTTGGGAAGGTTTAAAGGTTGCCAAAAGAGTTGAGTGACCTGTCGAGAGTAAAGTACCTGCCCGAGACACAATGAAAGCCAAGGATACTTGCAGTATGTTAGTTGGACAAACAAGTTAAGCTCGTTGTCCCTAATTTGTAGCAATAATAAACGATGTATATCATCTCTATAAAGATAGCAAAGGCTGCAATATAAGTGCTAAGCATATGATAAATAAACAAGAGACAAGGTTAGTAAAAGCTAGCTCAACTCACCATTGATTAAGCAATAACTTTAGCACAAAAAGCAAAGATGAAAACAAAAGGTTACTGCAGTGATATTATCAGCCTTATGGTTGTAGCAAGCCAAGCTTAACAACAGAAAAATCAGCCAATAGAAACCACCTCTAACTAGCCCAATAGGTGCGCTAGGCTTAGTAGAGAGTAAGTGCAAAGTTAGGGCTAAATTCTAGGGTTAGTTTAGGAATTATTTAGCATTAAAAGGTTAGTTTTCTGCAGCCCTAATGGCTGTAGGTTAGTTTTGTAACAACAGAAAGATGTTGTGGCTAAAATGGGACGCCTCAGTGAGGCAAGGGAGCCAAAGGCTCAAGGAACACTTTCCCAAAGAGACAACTTTAAAACTTGAAAATTTTACGTTTACCAAGGCAACAATTTATTTCTCAAATGCAACAAGTAAATGACTAGTGCCTTTAAAAAAATGGGTTAATGGGGTCGAGCAAAGAAAGAGCTAGAGGTACTACCTCCTAGGCGGTGTAAATCCTCTTACTCCCCAAGGCAAGTATCTCTAGCTAGGGTTTGGGCTAAGAGGGTGTATGCCCTTGTACTTCTCTCAGCAAACCCTTGTTAAACCAATAACATGTAAGAATAAAACGATGGAGACTATGGTGGGGGTGTATGCCCTTATACTTCCCACCTAGCTCTAGCAAAATAACCTTGACTTGAATAACAAAATAAGAACAATGTAAAAAAAGCTTACCAATTCAAGGAAAAAGCTAAGACAAACCACCACAATAGCTAGAGGATAGCCTTCCAAGGCTAGCGCATCACTTCCATCAACCAATAATCCAAGAGATAGCCATAAACAAGAGCACAAGAGAGAGAACTAGCCAAAGAGAGCGAAAATTTCAGTGAAATACTTCTCCAAATAGGAGACTTGTGTTTTTAAAATGAGATCTTATGATCTCTATTTGTACAAAAAGTCACTAACATAGTTTGTCCACATAATATTAAGGTAAACCACAAGACTAGGAGTCAACAACCCTAGTATTTCCCCTTTACACAAATAATATTAAACAATTCACTTTAAATTCTACTTTTTGCAGAAATGAAAAACCCTGAGAGTGACGTCACCCCTTTAGGAGAGAAATTTTGGCACTTTTAGGCCAAACGTTGAGTTGGAGATGGTAGGGTTGGGCCTCCAAAGGCCATGTGTCTCCACTCTAACCTTCTTCTTCATGATCCAAGGGTTTCTTCCTTCAAAGCATGCCATGTGTAGCCATCACCACCACCTCAAGCTCCTCAAGCATGATGTCAAGCCTCCAAAAGATGACGTTTTGCCTCTCCTAGGCAAAATGTTTGACATGTGAGGGCTAGGTCTTGTCTCTCAAGTCATCTTCTTGGCCTCCAAAGGTATATTCTTCTCATTCGGCATGCGAGCCCTTGGCATCCAACCTATGGGCTTCAAACCCCATGGAAGCCCAAGCTAGGCTTTGTTGAAATATTGTAACTGCAAAGAGTATTCTATTTATTATTGAGTTATTATTAATTAGATCAATCCCCTGTTGTGGATTGATCATGTCGGGATTTGTAAATGACCAAATCCCCTTTTGTGGATTGGTCAAACCCTAATTATATCATGCTAATTAAGAAGTTGGCCCCCAGGCCTAATTAAAGTGGTTTTAGCCACTAAGTTAAGAGGTCGGCCCTGCCCAGTGAAGAGACACCTCCCTATCACCTCATTACACACTCACTCAACTCACTCATCTAGTGCACAGGTTTGAAGGAAGCTGCAGTTGCCAGTCGCCGGAAGAGGGAAGAGAGAGGTGCATTGCTCAGTGTTGGATATTCTCTAGTGTTTTGGTTTATTGTCTTGGCATGGTATTGGCTATCTATATTAAGGAAGTTTTTGTTGGGTTTTCTCCCCTATGAGGGTTTCCCAGGATAAATGTTGTGTATCTTGTGATTGTGTTTCTCTCAGTGATCCTGCATATGCTATTATTGTCTAGTAAATTGAAAAGAAACTTAGTAGTTGCTCTAAAATTTAACATGGTATTAGAGCTAAGCTGAAGAGAGCACCTTTCACTGGATAAGCAAAAACGTCACTGTTGTCGTACAAGAAAATTAGGGCTTTTGTTGAAGACGAATTTCAACCTAAAAACTTCTAGGGAAGTGCGCCCTAGCCCAACGAACTCATTGGCAGCTTGAGCGCACTTTTTTAGTGGACAGAGCTCCCGGAAAGTGAAACCCTAGTTTTCATTGGTACCAGAAAACTAGGAAACCAGAACCAATACCAGTCCAGATTTGCGCAAGCTCAATTTCATGGGGGTAAAAGTTGGATTTTCATAAAACTGACTGCACCAGGCTACTCACCTCAGCCAAGCGCACCTCCTGGTAAGTTTAGATTTAAATTCTGAGCACTTTCATTTTTTGGTCATTTTCCCAGTGTTGGGTCAAGATGTCTGCAAGCACTAAGCTTGTTGACAAGTTAGAAGGTGTGGATAACTTTTGTGGCTAGAAGTATAGGATTGCACTCATTCTTGAGGAGAATGACCTAGCAAGATTCATCAAAGAAAATGTACTAGAACGCGCGGATGCTACAGCTAAAGAAAAGTACCAGAAGGACATGGTTAGGGCCAAAAGAATCATCTCTATCAAATATCACTTGATCCCTCAAGTGGCATCTAAATATACACCAAAAGAAATGTTTGATGCCCTAACCAGATTGTATGAAGGAAGAAACATTAACCGAAAGATGAACGTGAGAACTCAACTCAAGAATACAAAGATGTAGAAAGGAGAAACAATTCATGAATATTTCTATAGAATCTCTCAATTCAAGGAACAACTAGAAGCAATTGGAGATACCCTAGATGAATATGAACTCATAATGACAACTCTTAATGGTCTCACAAGACCTTGGGATGCATTCGTCCAAACCATTTGTGCCAGAAAGGAAAAACTACAATTTGACAGTCTTTGGGAAGAATGTGTTCAAGAAGAAGCAAGAGTAGCTAACTGAGAAGCAGTACTATTAAGGGATGAATATCAAGCTCTAGCTGCTCACAATAAAGGAGGAAAGAGAAGGCCTCACTTCAAGAAGGAGACCCACCCACATAAGGAATCTCACTCCCCAAATAAATTCATCCATAAAGAATATCACCCTCTAAGGAGATTCCAGAAGTTTCAGAAATGTCAAAGAAGAGAAAAAGATTTCTCTTCTTATCAATGTTACCATTCTGACAAGATGGGACATATTGCTAAGAATTGTCCAACTAGAAGAGAAGAATACAAGAAGAGAAACAAAAGGCACCATGCCCACACAATTGAAGATGAAGAGCCACCCACAAAGATGATTAAAGAAAAGATTGAAGACTATGTCTTAATCTCTGCCCTCTCAGGATCAGTGTCACCTGGTGAGGATACTTGGCTCATAGATAGTGGTGCTTCCAAGCACATGACAGGTCAAAGAAACACTATCTCTAGCCTTACAGAAAAGAACTTTCCCCTAGAAAGTTACACTTGGAGATGATTACCAGTACCCTATAAAAGGAGTGGGAGAGTCGAATTACAAACTTGATTTAGGGACCCCAATGAAGATGAGGGAAGTACTATATGTACCAGGTTTGGCGAAGAATTTGCTTTCTATCTCAACTTTAGATAAGAAAGGCTTCAGGGTTGCATTCATAGATGGTGAAGTCCTCATGTGGTATAAAGGAAAAACCATAAAAGATGCAATTGTTATTGGAACAGAAGAAGGTGGACTGTGTTAATATTATGGTAGTTGCGGGAGGTATTTAACTCCACGTGTAAACCTGACGAGAATAGAAGACTCCGGAAAGCAAGAGAAAACCCTAATGAGTTGGCTAATAACCCTAGAAGTCTTGTTGGCTCAAGAAGATAATTTATATTAGGTTATTAGCCTCCAAGAGAAGAAGTCGGCCATAAATAATAATAATATATTGAACAAACATGTACCTAGAAGGAGAAGTCGGCCCCAACAAATCTGGCAGAACCACTATAAATACAGGGCACCAGTTCTCATTTGACACATCTCAGAATTGCAGAGCAGCAACTGGTGCGCACTGCAGTTCCCAGTTTGGTGCGCACGTGTGGAGGAGAGTTGCAGTTGCAGTTGCTGCAGCAACCAGTTTTCAGTGTTGGCTTGGACTATCTCTTGGCTAGGGTTTGGACTATCTGATCAGCTATTGTTGGTGCGCTATCCTTGGAGGAAGATGCGCTACACCTTGTTTGGCTATCTAGCCTAGGGTTTGCTTCCGGAGTTATTCTCAGTCAAGGTTAAGGTGCTCGGAGGGTGGCTTCGGCCTATGGTTGGGTGACAAGGGTATTGTCAATGGTAAAACGAGCACACAATCTTCTATATTCTAACAGGTTATGGGCCCACACCTCCTTCATTAAGTCTAAACGCTGGAAGGAAACATAGCCGCTAGGATATTGAGCTCGCTGAGGAATTGCCGCTAGGGTTACTAGCAAAAGCAACTTCCAAGACAC